>CAMOHE010028215.1:1500-31699 GCA_946598075.1 Artocarpus hirsutus | reverse complement strand
CCCCCCCCCCCCCCCCCCCCCCCCCCCCCCCCCCCCCCCCCCCCCCCCCCCCCCCCCCCCCCCCCCCCCCCCCCCCCCCCCGAAATGACATTTTGATAATTATGGAGAAATATAGTGGCACAGATGCAAACAAACAAAACTGTTTTAAAAGTTTGATATCTCAAATCTAAGACAAAAATTTTTACATGTTTTCTTGAAATAAATATAAAACAAAGATATTAAAATGGACACTAATAATATTTATTTAAACTTGACACATTTAATAATTAAATTTAACAATAATTAATTTTACTTTAAATTCATGAGCCTTATAGTTTATGAACAAGACTTTCATTGATGAGCATATTACATTGTATACGCTTTACATGCTTGATACAAAAAGGGAACTAATAATATCACTAATTTTTTAAAGTTTAGAAATATGATATAATAGAATATTTATAATAAAATATAGAATATGTACAACTATTATTGTTTTCAAAATGCTTTTGTTTTAGATAAAATTTAAAAGTAAAAATATTTTGAGAAATGTTTTGGAACTCTTTTTGAAATTTTGTTTGGTAGGATAGTAGGTTTTGAAAGAAAAATAATTTTTAATAGAAAAATAGAAAAATTATTAATGTAAAATAATCAAATTTAAGTCTAAAAACACATATTATTTATGTAAAATTAATTAAAACTAAAAATTAAACATTTTTTAGTAAAAAAAAAATTGACACTATCTTTCAATAAAAAAAATTGGCACAATCTTCTTCTTCTTTGGCTACAAAAGGGGTTGGACTAGGAGGGATACAATGACAGAGAATCTTGGTCGGGAGGGTGGCGGTTTGGGGAGGGTTGTTGGGGTTCGTCGGCAAAGGGTGGGTCATAGGTGGCTAGGTTTGTTAGGGTCATTAGGGAGGCATGGGTCATGGGTGGTTGGGGTTTTGCCGACGATGAAGACGATTGACAGAGATTTACACTTGTCAAATTAAAGTTAGTTATAACCAGTTTAAGCCAAAGGTGATTTATGTTTGAATTTTAGAAACGAACTCTATTTTTACACAAGTTCATAAGCACTTGTGCGCACCTAATTTGTTGGATCTTTTATCCAAACAAGTTTAAGATTTGTTTAAGTACATAGTTTAAACTGAAGGTTTGAATTGAAAAATAGTAATAGTTTAAATTTCATAGGGCAGACTATTGTAGCAACATTATTAGTTTTTTATCAATATATTATTTGAGAAAGTTTTTTTAATTGAGTAATTAGGTAAATAAAAGAAACTAATTATGAAAACTATATTGATCTTAAAAAATGTTTTGCAGAATTATGAGAAAAAATTTAAGTGGGGACATATTTGAGGATAATGATTTTAACAGGGAAAATTAGATAAAGGAAAGACTTTCAATCACAATATACATTCATAAATCTTACCACCTTTTTTATACGACGTGGGCTTATTATAAATCCCATTATTACAAACAAATGAAACTCATGACAATTCGAAACTCTGATAGACACACGCAAGCACTTACGCACCCAACCGCTCATTTGCATTCCTCATCAACAAACTGCAGAGCAAAGATGTTGGCATTATAAATAATCCTTTTTTCCTGCTGAAGCCAAGCTCCTAGTATGGATATCCCAACTCCACCCATCAAAACCACACCAAAACAACGCTGTTGGTCCTTAAAATAATTCACAAATTTCCCATCAACAATGTAGTCAGCCCCAGCAAAATGGTATAAAATCCCCTCCAGGGTTTTCATAGCACAGTTCAAACCCTTCAGGCACATTGCCTTTTCTCTTGAGATTTTTATAGTGATAATGCTTTTGAAAAGCCCCAATTACTTATAGGGATTTCTTCCAATGGGCAAATCTTCTATGTTCGGAAAAGACGAAACTGACCCTGAGTCTATAAATGCACCCCTAGTACCATCTGGGTTCATCTTGAATGTATCTGATGGAAACCCTATTATGTCCCAGCCAACGCTTATGCCCAACAAATTGAGGTAAAAGAGGTAGTTGCGAGGAGGATGCTCCACAAACCTAGTAGTTTGAACATTATCTATAGGTTTGGGAATTGTGCTTCCAAATGTGAGCAAACTAGGCTTGCCTTGTCCTTCTGCGCCGTCGGGGACAAGGCAGTAAGAGAATCTGCGTTCTATATGATCAGCTAGTTGGGTCATTAGCGAATCGGGAGACCAGCTCAGGCAAAAGATGCCCGGAATTGAGATGCCTTCAAAGTGAAAATTCGTGTTGTCGTTGGAGCAACCGAAGACTATGCCGTCGATAGCTTGAGCAGTGCCATCGTCCTCCCAAAAACGAAAGGTCTCTACAGAGGCGACGCCTTTTGTTGGACCATTTTTTGCCGTCACCGTAAATAATGCTATAGATGCACTCATCGTGGACGCAGTTGTATTGGGATTCAGGACCTTAATAAGTGACAAATCCAGAAAAAAAATTTCAATACATACGCGAATAATCAATTTGTGTTAACCTTGATAAAATGCTTATTTTTCACAATCAGATTAAACACCAAACTTGCTTCATGATACATATTAGTTTTTAGTTTACAGAAAAGAAAATATTTGTTAAGGTGGATACGTAATATTATTCAATAATCGAAATTTCTAGTCACATATAAATTAAGGAGAGATTTGAAATAGAGTTGATAATGACCAATATTCGACAGATTTGCGTGCTATATATTGCTTCATCATAATAGAGTTTGCACAATTAGAGACGCACAAGCTTAAATGCATAATACCTCAGGGGAAAAAAAAGATTCCTACATGTAACATATAAAATAGAAGGTGTAACATTAAATTTATTCAGGACTTTATAAAAACAAAAATAAATAAATAAATAACCCAAAACATTTCTCAAGAATAAAACCATGTTAAACCTTTACGAAGAATAAACATCATGATGTATGTATGTCTACACACCTAATTCTACGTTACAATATAGGGTGGAATTGTGAAGAACCTAAAACAAATCAAACACGTGTATGTAATGATTAAATAAAGTGTACTAGCAATAAATATATATATATATATATATACACACACTAATCTACGAGATCCAGAATCAATTAATATGTAAATATAACAAATTTAACTGAAAATATGAACCAAGGATTACTACTAGTGAGGATCTGTGATACTATATATAATAAAACAAGATCAAACAAAATATATCTCCAATTTCAAAAGGGTGTCAAGTACTTTCTTAAATTGTGCTAAACGTGCCCTCTTTTGGCTCCCAAAAAAAAAAAAAGGAGGTATGTCCGAGAGACTTGAAATTGCCTCCATTACAAAGGGGGTGACTACAAGGAAGCTTCCAATAACAAAAAAAAGCTTCAGACTCATTGATGGGATTGGTCTGTTGGAAACAATTTTTGCATGGGCGGCACTGCGTCCAAATTAGGCCACTGCCGGTGTCCATGAGGAGGTACTGGACGTCAACCGGGACACCGATAACTGTCTGGACAACATGGAAGAAGCTCTCCTGAAAAACCCCCATTTGAATGTTTTCAGGTTTTGTTGATGAAGCTGAGATTGCTCTCTGGCTTTGCTGAAGTTGATGAGCCTTTGCACTCGTTGGGTTTGAGTTAGGTTTCCAGGGTACAAAGGGGATTCTCGGGAGTCTCTTGGGATGAGTTTTAGGCTGAATCCTATAGGTTTTGCGGAATGTGAGAAATGAAAATTACCTAATTTGGAAGATTGTTAATATTAGTGATATGTGAAGAACAAGAGATTTCTTTGATCGAGAAGATTAATGACATTGGAGTAGGACTTTAACCATTTTGGTGTTCTAATTGCTTTGATCTTCGTGTAATTTGTGAAGTTTAGCTACACTTTTATAGAGGATTTTTTTTTTGGTAAGTTAACTTTTATTTTATAGAGTTTTGGATGTACTTTGCATTTTTTTAAGAGTGTAGTAATGTATTGGTTGAATTCGGTAAGAAATTAAAAGCTATATGTTTTTGGAAATTAAATGAATAACCTTGATTAGGTTAAAATTATCCAATTAGGCCATTTAGGATTATGTTTAACAACTCACGAGATAATAGGGAATAATTGCATTAATTGAATGAGAAATTTATATATATGTATATATATATATATATAATGAATGTAGAAGCTACCAATATATAACGCATATTGCAATTTAAATTAAAAAAAAAAAACACACACACACACACACACACACACACACACACACACTTACACACTATAGCGCATGCAATGCATTCAATTTCTCGCCAAAATAACTATTGCGTTTTTTATAATTTGTCTATATGTCACCCTAATTTTTCAACCCAAAAAAAAGAAAACCAAAGAGAAAGAAAGGAAAAACGTCTCCATGCGTTGAATTGGGACTTCAAATTCATAATAAGTCAAAACACTTCATGGCTCACTCTCAAAAAGAAATGAAAAAAAAAATATAACTCAACCTGCGAAGTGCAAACCAAAGTAATCTATTTGATATCCTCTATTCGACACGTCGAGTTAGTGAAAATTATTTAAAACAAAATTATAATTTGAGGAAAAAAAAATACAACTAGGAGGCATAATTACCCCTTTAAATGATATCGATGGTCATTGATTATTGAGTCATATGTTGAGTGTAAACGTTGACTAATTAATTTAAGACTAATTGAAATTTTTATTTTGGTTCGCAAAAAAAAGAGTTAAATTCAAATTGAGCAATAGCTAAATATGAGATTTTCATGTTTATAATAGTTAGATTTGTACCAAGTTTTACGTGTTTTACCTACTTCAAAATAATGTGATTTGCATCGTATCTAATATTTATATACTGTCTTAGGTCCTACTCTAATATGGGCCTCAAAATAGTTCATGACAATGATTTATCAAACCATTTTCCAACATTAAGTTGTTATGTCGTTGTTTATGATGTTGGTGTCTTTTTTTGTATATCATTTTATTTATATATTTTGAAGGATGTATATGTCGTTTTATTATGGGGTTGCCATTGTCGTTTTTTTCTTTTGTGGTTTCACAATGATGTCTTTGGTAGGGCTATCAATCGATCCAACCAACAATACAGTCCAATCTAATTTGTTTTTATCAAACAATCGATCTCAATTAGATTAAATTATATGTAAATTAATTAAAACTGACTTAGATTGAATTCAATTCTTATTATATTATCAAAATATCCCATCTAATTCAATCCATATATATATATATATATATATGCATTTATAACCTTTACCATTATCCACGATTTGAAGTCTATTTTTTATATTACTCGGTTTATGCACATTTCTTTAGATTATTTGTTCGATGTTCAATCAAGTTCAAAATTTATGGTTTGGAGCCCATATGCTATAATGCTATTTAAATCTATGTGCGTTAGATTTTTTTTTTTTTTTTTCTCAACTCTAGTATTTAAATTATGTCAAAAGAAAAGGTCCAAACTTTAGCATAGTAAAATAGCAATCGACACTTTAAATAAAACTCACAAAATTACTCTCACATGCATCATGCATGTCACCAATAAAAAATAATAATAATCTTATGAACAGATTTTAAGTTTTAACCATTACATCTATTAAAAAAATACGCTGTTAAATTTTGATTTTCCATTAATTTACTGTGTTAACATGATTATGATTTGATCTACGATTCAAAACTGTATTGTGATAATTTTTCTTTTCCCTATTCTGCCATAAAATTCCCTATCTTGCAGTCTGTTTTCTTGAATGTGGAGCTTTCACGCGGATTTATGCTCTGCATTCAAGGACTGCAATTTGTTTTCTTCATAATATGAAGGAAACCTTCTGGTGGCTTTCCTCGTTACTATCGCAAGGCCAATGTGTCCGTTTTGTTCCCTCGGTACTTTATTTTATTTTATTCCTTTTGTATTTTTATTTTTTTAGAGTGTTCTCACAATGCTTGCTCTTGATGCTTCTGAAATTACTATGTGAATACAATACAAGGGAATATACTTTTTCTTTTGTCTCTTCTATGTTGGAGAATCCTAATATACAGCAAGCCTTCCAAAGTTGGAGTTTTTCATATTTTAATCTTTTTTTAAGAAAATTAGAGAAAAGGTTTATTTTTTACTGTCTTTTTTAATAAATGACTAAACTTTACAAAAATTAGGGGAATGTTCGAACTATTTGAATTAAAAAAAAATTGGTCATTTTTATGGCAGTACACTATTGATAAATACCAACATATCATTGAGCACATAATTGATGAACATTAATACATTATTTATTAATCATGGTTTATCATTAATAAGTTGATTTATCATGGATCTACCAGTGATTTATTAAATGAATAAACTATTAAATTAATTAATGATAAACTATAAGTCAGTACATTATTGATATACAAAAGAGGTAATTATTTTTCTAATTTTCAAAAACTTCGGCTATTTATTAAAAAATGCTTATAAAAGGGCCATTAATTACCTCTATATCCTATCTTTCTTTTAAGGGGAACTTTCCGTAATAAGTAATTTTCCACCATCAATGCTGCAAATTTTTACAATTAATAGATTACATAAAAAATATTAAATTGGCTATTAAAAATATGCTTGAACACCCTATGAATTCTTTTTATTCGAAAAACACGAATTAACACCTCAAAAATCACGAATAAAAGAATTGATTCACGTGCAAGTCTATCCAAGTGTGCAAATTCAAGCCAAGCCAAGTAAAAGGAAATTGTATGTTAGATCGTGCTTACTTAAGGTAAGGACATAAAAATTAACTCAACACTGTTTAATTTTTATGTCTTAAATAGAAAGTTTTAAGATATTTTTTTTTATCGATTTTCCTATACTTTAATATTTTTAAGTTTATGGAATGACTTAAGTTGTATAGTTGGTTAGACATCGTTTAGAAACCAAAAATAGAACCAAAGCTTCCTTAAATTCACAATTATATAATTACGAACACCACTTTAAATATTAGATTGGAACCCATCTATACGGGACAATGCAACTTTAGAATTACATTTTTAAATCAGCATAGAGTAAATTATACTGTTATACACTTGAATTGTTCAATTTTTACCTTAAGCTTTAAATTTTGACATAATACATCATAAATTTTGAAATTATTGACAATTAAGTTCCAATAGCTACTTTTAATTTTGGTCAAGTATTTTTTTATGTGTTGAGCTTCAATTTTTTTCTTAAATGATGAATTTGGCCCTTAAGAGAACTCACATGAGAATTTCATGACTAAAATTGTGCATGCTTGTTAATGCTTGTTGGCTATTGGATCTCAATTGCAAATGATTTTAAAATTTAGGGGTATTTGTCCAAGATCGAAAGTTCAGAGTGTATTATGCAAAAAAGGATAATTTAGAGTGTAATAATACAGTTTTCTTTTTAGCAAGTGCTTTTGGGCTCCGCACCACATTAACAATGTGAAGCATTTTTGGTAAAATTACACTGGGGCCCACTTTTTCTCTCTATCTGAGGAGAAAATTAGGCTATAACTTTTTTAGTATTAGTATTGTGTTCTATCATTTTATTTTTCTCTTTTTGATCCATGCCATTTCTCCTAGTTGAAAACACCAAATACCCTTTAATAACACATATTTGACTAACCCTAATAGAAAATACTTGAAACAGTAGTGTCTTCATATTCATTAGAAATGAGTTTCAAATTTTCTCAAAAATTCGTAAAAATGAAAAACAATACCCTAATGGCATTTTGGTACACCGTATTGTATTGTATTATATTATATTTTATTAGTGGTATACAATACATTGTTTGGTTTTACACCGTACTAACATGTTGTATTACACTATACAATGTTTGTCTATCACCATATTGTATTATATTAGTATTTAAACTTTAAATATAGTAAATTTGGGTCATAGTTTTGAGGTCAAAATTTAGGTTTAAGATCGGGGTTGAGATTTGACACCGAGATAGGGGTCAGGATTTAAGGCCGAAGTTGGGGTCGAAATTTAGGACCAAGGTCGAGGTCAAGATTGGGGTTAAGGTCGAGGACTGGATTCGAGACTAGGGTCAAGGTCAGAGAGAGGGCTGGGATTTGGAACTCAGATCGGGATGGGATTCAAGGCTGGGGTTGGGGTTACGATTTGAAGCTGGGGTCGGCGATAGGATTTGGGATCAGGTCAAGATTCAAGGTCGATGTCAGGATTCGAGATTGGTGGTGTGGTTGGATTTCATGTTCGACGTCGAGGTTGGGGTTAGGATTCAGGATTCGAGACCAGGATAGAGGTCAAGATTCCAGACCAGTGTTAGGACCAGTGTCGATGTTAGGACTGATGTCAGAGTCAAGATTTTGGGCTGGGTTTAGGGTCGAGAATCGGGACCAAGGTCGAAGCGGGGTCAGGATAGGATTTAGGACTGACGTCAAGGTTAAGATTCTAGACCAATGTTAAGGTCAGGATTTGAGATTGCGATTGGACTCAAGGTTGAGATTTCATATTCATGTTAGGGTCAGGGTTGGGCCTGGGGCTAGATTTGGGACCGAACTCAGGGTCAGGATTTGGGACCAATGTCAAGGTCAGGATTTAAGGTTGGGGTTAAGATCAAGATCAAGACCAAGTTTAGGATCGAGATTTGAGATTGTGATTCAGGATTAAGGTCAAGGTCAAGGTCGAAGTCAGGATTCAGGACTGGATCTGGGTTGAGGTCAAGATTTGGGGAACTCAACCTCGACCTTAGCCCCAAATCCATACCCTGACCTTGACCTTGGTCTAGAATCCTGACCCCTTACCTCAGCCCTGAATCTCTACCTTGGTTTTAAATCCTTACCCTAACCCTGATTCTAAATTTTGACCTCTACCCTGAATCTCGAACCCCAACCTTCTATCCCAAATCCCAACCCTAACCCTGATCTTGAATCTTGATTTGGAATCCCACACGGACCTTGAATCTCGATCACAGACCCGATCTCAAATTCTGACCCTGACCCTGACCCTAACCCTGACCTTGACCTTGACCCTAGTCCTAAATCCTAGTCTCAAATCTAGACCTCGATCTCAAATCTCGACCCCGACCTCGACCCTAGTCCCTTATCTTGACCCCAAGTGCGATCCTAAATCCCAACCCAGAATCTCGACCCCAACCTTAATCTCGAATGTCGACCTGGAATCCCGACACCAACCTCGAATTCCAACCGTAACCCCGGTCTCAAATTCCAACTTCGACCTTGATCTCAACTCTGGTTCCAAACCTCGGCCTCGACCTCGATCTCAATCCCAAATCCTGACCCCAACCTTGGTCCCTAATCCTGACTCTGAATCCGATCCTAAATCTTGACCTAGAATCCCGACCTAGACATCGACACCAGTCCCTAATCTCGACCCCAACCTTGGTCACCAAGCTCGAGCCCTACCTTAGCCCTAAATCCTATCTCGAACTTTGAATCTTGCTGGCCTTAACCCTAACACAAGTCCCGAATCTCAACCTTGACCCATGTACCCAATCCCGATCTCGATCTTAATCCCAACCCAGACCTCAATCTTGAATCTCAACCCCAACCCTAATCATGACCCATTCCTCGGTCTTGAATCTCATTCTAAAACTTCAACTTCTATCTCAATTTTTAATATATTTTAAATATTTGATTGGTTTATTAATATACACTTTTGGTCTAAATTATACAATACGGTCTAATACGGAGATTTTTTATCGTATTTAATATCATGACTTATATTGTATTAATTTTTGATTTCATATTAAATAGTACAATACATGAATGTCATTAAACATTGTATTATTTTTAAATAATACAATACGGATCACTAATACGGCGTGCCATTTCTCAAATTGACTTCTATGGGGAGTTGCTGCGGAGCCCAAAAAAGGAGCCTAATAGCGGGTCCTTTCAATTAAAACAAACATTCTTTTTGGAGAAATCTTATAATAAATTTATTTAAAAGAAGTGCATCTCTTAATCATACTATGGTAAACTCTTGATCAATACTTATTTACTTTTGATGTTGTTTTACAAATGAATGAATTTATTAGTTCATTTTACTTTATTCATGAAAAGTTAATTACTTAAATATATCCCTATTATATTCTTAGTATTTTTTTAGGGAATTATATTCTTAGTGTTTTAGCTTTATGATACTTTTAGTAATTTGCTTTCTATTTATTAAAAATTTACCATTCTCTGGATTTCCATTCTTAACTCCCTCAATTTGTCATTATTTCTGGTTCTTTTTCAAGAAAGTTCACCTTTTCAACTTTATTTATTTTATTTGTTATTTGTAATATATAATTGTATATGGGCCGTGTTTGTTTTGCCCGCCAGGTGTTAGGCCGAGCAGAATACATTAGATGGCCAGCAACAAGGCCCCCGTAATAGTGGTCACCGACGCAGATCTGGGATCAAGTGGCTCTTAGCAGATACCATACAGGTGTCCTAAGTCTAAGGCCTTCTTACTTCTTGCAGGTCAACTTAAGCGAAGTGTCAGTCCGACCACCACCGTGCTAAGCGGCACGTTGTGTGTCGTTTAATATGTGTATACATATATATATATATATATATATATATATGTGTGTGTAAACTAGTTTTTAATGGATATGTGTTTTTTAACCGGTATTGATTATTGAACAAATCATAAGGATAAGCACGTACATAAATTATAATTGATGATGTTTTCATGTGATTTGTTATAATAAGTTGAGCAACCCTTCAAATTCAGCATTAATTAAGAATTTGTTTTTCCTGGACATACGCAATAAATATTTTGAATTAAAATCCAGATTTGGTAATGGAAGGGAAATTTGTTCCTTTTTAATTTTAACTGCTTTTTTGTTTTGTCTCATTTAATAATTTAATATTTGAAAATTGTGATATAAAGGGCAGAGTTAAAAAAATTAGAGAGGGGAGCAGGGGTGTGACTGAACTAATGAGGTGAAGAACGAAATTGATTTTAAAAAAGACGAATTACAATTTCAAGAGAAGTGGAATGTAATTTTAAGAAGATTGAATACAATTTTTATAGAATTTCATATACAAAATTATAAGAAAAAAGTTAAAGAAGACGGCCGTCCACCCTCTTCTTATGTGGCTCTGTTCCTGTTGATATTATTGAAAATTATGCTCTATTTGTTTTTTTAAAAAAAATCCTAAATAATGGAGTGAGATGGATGAAAAGACTACAATGATATAAACTCTATTAAATCAGAGCAACACGCCATTAATTTGTGGAGGAACAAGCCGTTCAGATTTTTACCAGGAGAATTTTTTCACAGAGCCAAGCGTGAGATTATACATGCTAGTCAGCTATGTTGTTTTACAATGTGGCCATGTTTGCAAGGTATAAATTTACATACATGAGGAGGCCAAGCATCATATTGTTAAGGAAAATCTCATGTTATTGCTATTGGAATTTGAGACTAAAAAAGGCAATTTTTTGGGGTGAGAACTCAAAAAGATACTCATTGATAGATATACGTCTTTTAACCGTTAGATTTGTAGAAAAAAATAATTTTGATGAAATTAAACAGTTTCAAAACATGCATAGTTGGTAAAAGTTCTTATCGGAAAAGTCTTAAAAAAATGCTACGCAGACAAATTTTTTGCAACGACAAAGATGTCTAGTTAAAAATAGGTGGCTAAAAGATTTCAAAGACATTTATCTCCTGTTACTTGATGAAGAGAGACATGCATAACACATTTTTTGAAAAATAATATCATTGTATTACCTTAAAACGTTACAATCTTAATGGCTGCGAAACAAAAAGGACATTCATGTGTGAATTTGAGCATTTTGTTCCCTTTGATCCTTCGAACAATGTTAAAGAGCACTAGTAAACTTCAAAACCACGTATTAATAAAAAATAAAAAAAAAAAGTCTTATAACGTAAAATTTACAATTAGGATTCTCTTTATTACTTGTAGTGCCTTCAAGCATTTTTCGTTCTTTTATTTTTAAAACTACTGAAATTGTTTCAATTTCAGAAGAAAAAGGGGCATGCATATTAACCAATTAGAGGGACTTAAATTTAAAATAATTTAAAATAAATAAACAGATAAAAGGTTAAAAAAAATCCTTGGTCTTTTTCTTTGATCACGAAGCTTAATTTGGTTCAATTTTCGGAGTTTGCAATTCGTTTTGAGATCCAATAACTTGCATCCCATTAGAGTTGAGCTGTACCAGCTAATCCTTTGACAACGTACAAAACCAAATATGTATTATTTTTGTTAAGAGTTTTCTCGATATTCGAACAAGAGGTGATGCATGTTTATAATAATGTTACATTTCATCAAAATTACATAAAAAAAAGAGAAATAAATATATATATATATATAGCCGATATGATTAATATAACTTTTATATTTAGAAACCATCAAAATAAAAAATATATAAAACCGATATAATTAATATAACTTTTATATTTAGAAACAAAGTTTTCATAAAAAATATAATCATTCCTACCGCTCAATTTTTCTTCTAAAATAATAATAAGAATTTTGGGGTGAGGTAGAAAGTAAAAAAAGACCATACCTATAATTACAGGTATAGTCTTGGTCTAATAGTGAATATAGACTTGACTTTTTTTTTTTAAGGTATAGAGTTTAAATCTTAACTATATATAAAAGAGTCTAATGCCTCTCTTATGCCTTTGACATGTGGCCAAGGGATGAAACATCCATCCTAAACTATACAACTTATCTCATTTTTATTCTTAAATTCTAAACGATAATAAATCATATCCTAAATTATGAAATTTATCATATTTAGGTCCTTCAATTACTAAATTTGTTAAATATTGAAGAATTAAGCCACTTATATACACTTGATCGATTAATTATAAACCAATGGTCGAGATTAAATCTTTTGTAATCAAATTTTATACACCTCAGACTTACAAATAAGAAGTTTTATGAGCAAACATACATTTTTGTTGACTAAAAATTAATACAAATTATGAGGTCTTTTGTGATTATTAAGTCCAATTAAGCAAATTTTATGCATCTCAAACTTACAAATAGGAAATTTTATGAACAGATATAGATTTCTATTCTTAAAATTAATACGAATTTTGAGGTTTTTTATGATTATTGAGTCCAATTGAGCAAAGCATTCATTATTACATCATTTATGTAATTTTCAACCCTAAAATATCAAAATGACAAGTAGGTTATAATATCTATATGTTATTTTTATTAATTACACATATATCCACGAGTTCTTACCCTATTTATTTATATGTTTTTAATTTTAAATCATATGATGGAGAACTTTAATAAAAGTTCTTAAGTAAAAAAAGAGTAAAACTTGAATCAACAAAATTAAAAAAAAAAAAAAGAAGAAGAAACAATAGTAAATCTTATAAAATGGATAAACATGAGATATTTTGACTGCAAAATATATGTTGAAACACATATAAAGCCAAATGGTTAAAATTGTCATTTGCTTCTTTCTGTCAATATATAACAAGTTTAGTAATGAAAGGGTTAAAATGAGACAAGTTTCATAGTTTAGGGGTATTCTTTGTTATAGTTTAAAGTTTAGAGGTCAAAATAAGACAAGTTATATAGTTTAAGGGCCAAAAGTAAAATTATTAGCTCAATTCTGTTAATATATAATGGATTTGATAACGGAATGGCCAAAATAAGATAAGTTAAATTATTTAAAGTATGATTTGTTACGTTTTAAAGTTTATGAACTAAAATGGAACAAGTTATATAATTTAGAGACCAAAAATAAAATTAACTCTAAAGTTAAATGGTTAGCTATTAATTTTTTTTATGTTACATTACACATAACGTGATGATAATTTCATGTTTAACTCTATCATAAGAAATGTAGTTCACGTTCCCACCTCAAATTTTAAAATCATAAGTTTAATTTTTTTGAAATGTAGTTCAAGTTCTCACATCCAATTTTAAAATTATAAGTTCAATTTTTTTGGGCTTTAATAATAAATCCTTCTGTATAAGGTAATATCTTATATGTCTATGCACCAAAACAAAAACAAAAAAATCATAGCTGCAAGTTTTATTAGAAAAAAGTATATGGTTTGAAATGGCAAGAGATTATTGGTTTACAAGGCATCAAAGAAGCAACAGCCACCCACGGCATAATTCAAGCCACGAGGAACCCACATGGGGTGGTTTAGGGCTTTCTCTCTATGAGAAAAAAAAAAAGTGCCCTCTCTTTCTTTCTCTCTCTCAATTTTTTGTTTTTAATTTTATTCTTTATGTCTTTAAGAATCAGTATGATAGTTTTCCAATCTAAATTAAAATTCTCCTCGATCGGATAAAGCCGTCCAATTAGACGTTTGTAATATTTTTTGTTCGATATTATTAAGTTATTTAAGAAAATAGTTTAAATAATATTTACATTTGACAATTATAGCATATAAAAATTTTACATCATAATTTTTTATTGTAACGTATGAAAACTTTATTTTGCTCATAATTGTATGCAAAATGCTGTATATGTTAAATGATACAACAGTCGGACTAAAAACTGTGCTTATGAATATATTTTCCAAGCATAAAGTAGGGAAAAAAAAAGACAAAACATACAAAAAGTTGTATTGTCCGGTAAGAAGGGAAAAAATATTTGTACGTACATTCATGTTTTTTAATTGTTAAATTTGAAAAGAAAAGTTATATTAATGAAATATAACGTTTTCAAAATGTTTACTATTGGAGTATCTACCAAAAATCCCTTAAATAATTTCCAAAAAAAAAAAAACAAAGGGGAAAGTTTTTTTTTTTTTTTTTAAGGACAAAAGGGAAAGTTGATCGAATGCTTAAAAAAAAAGAAAAAAAAATACCTTTTGCCAAAAAAGATCAAATACCTCACGTGAGTCGTGACACATGGTTCTGGACAGAGACTTCAGAAAAACAATAATAACCCCTTTAAACTTTTAAAGCCCTCTCTCTCTAGTCTCACTTTTACAACAACCCAGGGCAACTTTTTTCCTTTAAAAGAAAAGGAAAAATAAAGGGTAAATGTGACAAATAAGCCAAGTTAAAAAGAGAATAAAAATTTATAGCACAATTTGATGCAACTAGAAATTAATAGCCTAAACAAATTAAGTGGGTGTTTGAAAGAGTTGTGAGAACCACTTTTATTGTAGCATGTGAGAAATTTTTACTATAGCAAATTTTTTTATTATTACTGCAGCATGTGAGAACTTTTTACTATTCATAATTGAGATTGTAGTGGGAACCATAATTGCCAAACATCCCATAAAACAAATCTAAAAGTCCAAAAATGCCCTACAACTTCAATAATGAGCTGCTCTTCCTTATTCACCTTCGCCATCACCTTCGCCAGAGTCGTATAAGGAGGCGCTATAGTCATGCGAGATGCAAGCGTCGTTGTCGAAGTTGCGCCAAGAGCAAGCGTTGGAGTCACCCGAGGCAGAGGAGACTTTGTAGGAGTTGCGTGAGGAGGAGCATCGGAATCACTTAAGGTGCAAGAGACCTCGCTAGAGTCACACGAGGAGGAGTGCCAGAGTTGCGCAACATGCAGGCATTGTCACTGGAGTCACGCGAGCCATTGTCGAAATCGCGCGAGGTGCAGCTGTGTAGGAGCCATTGTTAGAGTCATGGCTACCACCGCCATCTCGCCCAAAAGCTGCCGACATCGTCTGGTTGTGTGCTTGCCATCACCGTCAGGGAAAGAGAAGAAGGGTGGAGAGATAAATAAGTTTTGAGAGAAGAGAGAGATGAAAACAGTGAAAAAGAAGAAGAAAAAAAGAATAAATGAGTAAAATTAGAAATTCAATGTTTTAAAAAGATTGTCTAATTCAAGAAATATTTATGGATCCGTTTAGTAGTATTTTAAAAAATAAGTAAAAATGGCTTCGTTTAGAAAAATGATAATTTTTTAAAAATTATGCTAAAATTGTTTTTAAAAGTTTTACCTTAAAAAACATACAAAAATATTTTTAAAAATTTTCAAAACAATACTAAACAACGTGGTAAAATATTTTTAAAAATATATTATTTACTTACATAAAAATTAAAAAGTGTGCCACAATTTACCGAAAATAAAACTATAAAACAGAAAGAAATCCCAAAGCCAATTTGCATTACTCTTCTTTCTCTCCCCGTATTGCCACTGTTATCTCAGACCTGCTCAGAATCAGATCACAACAGCTTCTTCTGAAACCCGTGTTCATTTTAATAATTAAAAAAAGGATCTTTTTCTCGTTGGGTCTAAGTTGTCGAGGTAATTCGGTTAAAAAAAAACAGAAAAAACAAAAAAAAAAAAAAAAAAAGGAATCATTTCACATATATTTTTTATTTTCCCCACAAAAACCAAGTCCTTATAACAGAGCATTTCATTGATCTTCTCTCTCTGTGATCGCCATAAAATTTGTTTTTTGGGTTTTTTTGGTGTCTTCCTCGGAAAACCCATAAAAAAAATTCCTTTTTCTTTTTTATTTTTCCATTTCCATAAGAGAAATCTTCTTCTTCTTCACACGATGATTTGCTCAGTCAAGCAATTCTCACCGGCCGACATCTTTCTCCGGCCAAAACCCTTTTGTCCGCCGCCGAAATCCCTCCCCTTGCCCTCTCTCCGGCGGGCGACAGTCTCCGTCCAGAAGCCGTTGCATGTGTCGACGATCACGACGACCTCGTTTTCTCCGAAACCTACCACGAGGAGGGGTTTGATCGAATGCGGGGCGTACGAGGCCGACAGATCAAAGCCGATCGAGGAAATCGCGAGCGCCGATGCGGAGGCGGGGCGATCGGAGGCGGCGAAGAAGGTGAAGATCGGGGTCTATTTCGCCATGTGGTGGGCCTTGAACGTGGTCTTCAATATATACAACAAGAAGGTGTTGAACGCTTACCCTTTTCCATGGCTGACCTCGACTCTCTCGCTCGCCTGTGGGTCCCTCATCATGTTGATCTCGTGGGCGACCAGGATCGCCGAGGCGCCCAAGACCGATCTCGATTTCTGGAAGGCTCTGTTCCCTGTAAGTTTGCGATGTTGATTGCCTGGGTTTTGTTTGGTTGCTAGGAAAAAGTTGGGGAAAATGATGGAAAGTGAAGTTCTTTCCATCGTTTTTTCAAATGATTTCTGTTTTTTTTGGGTGGTTTGTTGTGTGAGAAAGAAAATAAAATTTGAGACAAAATACTGTTTTGTTTGGTTGCTGTGAAAGTGTTTTGTTTTGTGTGTATGCGGTTGATAATTGTGAAAGAAAGGACTTTTAGCCAACTAAAGCAAATTTCTCAAAATGAAATTTTTTAGTTTAACTTTGGATCCAAGAGTGTGTGTTAAGTTACTAATAATTCAATTTTTCTTTTTTGTTTTGTGCCTGAAATATTTGGGGTGATTTTCTTTTGGTTTATTCACCATTTTTAATGATTTTTTTTTAATTTTAGTGTGGGGAAAAAGAATGAGAAAAATGTGTTTTGTTTGATTACAGTAAAAATGTCTTATTTTGTGTTTTTATTGTTCGTAATTGTGAAACAAAAAAATATGCTTACGAAGCGAAAGTCTCAAATTTGTGAGCTACATTTGAGAATTTTCATTTTTTGTGATGACTTTTTTTTGTTTGTGATAGGTCGCTGTGGCACATACAATTGGGCATGTGGCTGCCACTGTGAGTATGTCAAAGGTTGCAGTGTCGTTCACTCACATTATCAAGAGTGGAGAGCCTGCTTTTAGTGTTTTGGTTTCCAGGTTCTTGCTCGGTGAGACCTTCCCCGTCCCAGTTTACTTGTCCCTCATTCCAATCATCGGTGGTTGCTCGCTTGCTGCCTTGACTGAGCTCAACTTCAACATGATCGGTAACAAATTCTTCTTTCCCAATTGAAGGATTTAGTTTCATTTTTTCTGAATGCTATGCAAGTTTTGAGTAATGAGCAGCTAGCTAGTTGGTCAGATTTGGGCTTTAAATGTAACTTTCATTGTTTTTTGCACTGAGGTTTCGACCATCTTAACTTGGGCTTTTTTTAACCTCGTGTTTCGCCAGGGTTTATGGGTGCCATGATATCGAATTTGGCATTCGTCTTCAGGAACATATTCTCAAAGAAGGGTATGAAGGGGAAGTCTGTCAGTGGAATGAACTACTACGCCTGTCTATCTATTTTGTCTCTCATAATTCTCACTCCCTTTGCGATTGCGGTTGAGGGACCGCAGCTGTGGGCAGCTGGATGGGAAACGGCCGCTGCTCAAGTTGGACCACAATTGCTTTGGTAAAACTTTGCAGCAATATCCCTGTATTGTTTTCTTTCGTAGCTCCAATGTGTCGATTTGATAGCGTAAAGTTCGGAGCTTAATTACTTACAATTACATATGTTAGTGGTCGTGTTACATTTCTCTAATATGTCATCGAAGCACTTGATCATTCATCCAAGTAAAATGTTCGATATGTTGGTGTTGGATAATCCGTAAAAGATACATTCACAGGACGAGTTTTATTTTGTCACAGGTGACGCAATGATATTACAGGAATCACGTGTAGAATTTGTTAATTGGTCACGTTTAATTCTCATGTTTCTTTTCAGTAGCAACTAAGACCCGTTCTCTGATTTCCCTTGGTCCTTTTTATAACAAAAGGTGGATGGCTGCACAAAGTGTGTTTTATCACCTCTACAACCAGGTTTCATACATGTCTCTGGATGAGATCTCTCCATTGACGTTCAGCATTGGTAACACCATGAAACGTATATCCGTCATCGTATCCTCCATCATCATCTTCCACACGCCAGTCCAGCCCGTCAATGCTCTTGGAGCTGCCATTGCAATCCTCGGTACCTTCTTATATTCCCAGGTAAATTCCTTGGTCCTTTCTATGAATTCAACATCATTTGTTCGTTTCCATTCCCAATAAAAAGACCATAATGTCCCTTGACCATTTAGACGTTTCTTTTGTGCAAACTGGCTGGCAAACTGGAGATTTAGACAAAATCTATATACATGTGCCTGCGATTCTTCTCATGATTATTGTTTGTTTGTTTGTTAAAAGCTAACAAATATACGGAGAACGCCTTCCCCTATTACTTTTTATGGCTCCTTCTGCATGGATTGGTTTTATGTATCATGAGCACAACATAGTTGTATAGCTCTGTAACCTTAACAGAAATTTGTTATTTCTGCGCATTTTCTTATGTTTCAGTCGTCTAGCGAAAATGAAATATAGTGCACTGGGTTACTTATAGAGCCATCTTATTTAATCCTATAGGGTTATATTCCTATCCGACACAGGTGGAGCCCGTTACCTACCACCTATGCCTGAAGGGGTTGTATAAAAGTATTTTTCTTATATAAAAGAATGTCGTGATAGGGATTAAAAAATTAACATATTGGTAAAACACAGTTTTAAACTGTAGGATCACATCTGATTTATGATCATGATCTGATGCTGATGGATCAGAACTGTACCTACTGGCATGTTATTTCCCAAGTTAAAATTGAAGGTGATTATTGGGAAAGGTGCTAGTGAAGTTTTTTCCTCTTTTTTTATTTTTTATTTTTGGGTTGGTAAGGATTAGGATAGGTAGGTTGATTTTGTATTCAAGGTGACTCTTATCTACCAATTTGGACAGTTTTGATCTCTTTGGCGTTAGGTGGTCTAAATGGTCCTTCTGTGGTTCAGCTTTGAAAACCCACCTACTTTTTTTTCTTCCATTTTCTTTTGCCTCATAGTGAATGACACAACCTAATAATCATAATGGAATATGCTTGGTTTATACCATTTTAATTATGCCAAAAGCTTTCATTTACATCTACCATATCACTTTTGCTTTAACCTTACGCCAAGTGTTTCCTTTTGCACAGGCGAAGCAGTAGAAGCTGTGACTTGAGGAATATATACACATATATATATTTCTTCAGTGTAAAATAAACCATGGAAGTTTATAACTGCCAGAACAAAGCGGTCGGTAGAGTTTAGTTTGCTTTTCGGAATCATCCACAATTGCTGGATTTTTGGTCCGGATGAACCAAGAGTCTTGAGTACTTGTAGATAACTGTAATAACGGGAAACGGGAACACCATTTCTGTTATTATACAAGCAATATTAGGTAGTTTTTTTTTCTTTTTTTTTTTTCCTCTATTATGTTTTGTTTATTTTTCTTTCAATAAGGGCTGGTTAATGTCTCAGACCTCATCTGTTTTGGGAAGGCATAAAAACAGCAAATGTGGGATCATTTTGGTTTTATTCGCTTTTTCTTATTAGATCCTCTATTAAATATTTTAAAGTCTTGTGATTGGTTTGTAATTAGAATCTAAGATTAGAATCTAAGCATATTCTCATTAGCCTGAGTGGGCTTCTGCGGCTGCTCTTTATTACTGTAGAATCGTAATCATTGACTCATATCTAGCGATGAGCAAATTCGAATCGTACTTTTAAATAATCAAATATATAGGACAAAAAAGTATGAGATCAGATATGTTGGCGACTTTATTTATTGGGCTGACAAAACATTATACGAAATAAATGTTTTTATTTATGAGTTATTTTGCCTCTCTAAACTTCTATGGTGGTAAGCAACTTTATTCCATAAAAAAAATTACCTTTATTTGACAAATTACTTTTAATTTAACAAAGCTTAGCATAGCTGTCCTAACTTGATATTAATTTAAAAATGAATGTTCTTATAGACGTTACATGACGGGCTTCATCATCAATGTGAACTTTGGTTTCTAATTTAAAACGTGCAAATATGTTCTGTTTATTGAGACGTTTTTGTTCAAAATTCAAGTGCTATCAATGATTCGTTGCACTCTCAAATAGTATGAAGTTATCAATGATTTGTCGCATTCTCAAATAGTACGAAGTGTTGACATATTACAGTATAGTATACAGTAAAAGTATGTTATAATAATATAAATCTCTCGTATAAAACATTATTCTTATTTCTAACTTTTAATTTTAACCCATTTTCAAACATGTTATAACACGTTAATAATTCATGAATAATTTGGAAAATTTTAAAACTGTGGGAATGTTGAAAATCGAACCCTTTTTCAATATGGTCCCTTTACCTCAAAATACGTCATCTAGTATTTACTAATTATGTATAGAGAAAAAAAAGGAAAAAAAAAAACCTTCATTTGTCCACTTCTGTCTATGAATAGGATGGAAAAGTCTATGTGACCGTGAAATCAATGAAAATAAAATTTTATAAAAGTACTAATGAAAAACTTCGAGTTAGCGTGTCGAGTACCTTGTGAATAACTATCCTTGAATACCTACGAGTGTGTTTGGGAAATTTACAGCTGAAATTAATAAGATGAAACCAACTTATTATAACATATAAAAACTTTATATTATAGCATGTTTTTACTTTTTGTTTTATACCGTAACATGTATGAGCTTTATATTATATTAAATATAACTAAAAGTTCTAAGCATAAACAAAAAGGGGGAAATAGATACTTGGACTGCATGCTTCACCCCTTCAGTTGCGCCTTGACTGTTTTTGTGTCTTTTTTTTTTTTTTTTAGTGAAGAAAAAAGGACAATCTTCGTTGGTGTCACAAATTAGAATGGAGAATAGCTTCCTCATGTTTTTCCAAGCTCTTTTCCCATTTTTCATAGAGATCAAGATTGGAAAAAGATAAATCAAAAGCAGAGCAGATGTGCCTTTGATATTGGCTAGTATGTAGCAATGAATCTGACCATGACTTGGAGACCATGCCTCACGCCTTTGGACCCTTGAAAGAAGTTGGAGATTGTTGGTCTTTATCAGTGATGAATTTCTTTCTAGTGTTTAACTGTTTGATTCACATTTGGGAATATATAGAATGTAAAGGTTTTTTTTCAACAAAAACAATTTGCATTAATATACTTTTATTTTCCATCTATTTGTTATCTTTAATAGTAACAATCTTGACCGTCATATTATATCAAAATCATATTAAAAAAAAAACAATAACTTTTAATTCTGTTATATTCATTCCCTGACAAAAACTCTTATTTATTTCGTTTGAGACAATAAAAAATCATCATCTTTTTTTTTTTTTGAAGGGATTATCATTATCTATTTTAATAATCAATTATTTGTCTTCCTTTATCATACAGGTTAGCAGCAATGTATGTGGCCAGTAGACACCGCTTTAAATACTGAATTCTGTAATCTGATTTATAATAAAATAGAAAAGTACATATCAAAACAATGTTTTTTTTTTTTTTTTCTCATTTCAAGAGTTATCCAATGTCCCTTCAGCATCACGAAGAATTAATACCTTTTCTTAGTTTTTTGTTCTTTCATGATTGCCGATGGACCCAATTGAACCGTTCATCTTAAAAATACCTGTTTTCCTATTAACTTCTTTATTATGTTGGCTTTATTTGAGAGATAAATTAGAATTTAAAGTTTCAGTTTACTATAGTACAAAGCTTTCATATGCTACAGTAATTTGCTACAATATAAAGCTCTCACATGCTACAATATTTAAGTTTTAATTTCAAGTTTTAATTTACTTTTCAAACTAAGTGGTTTACTTAACTGACACTTAGTTTTACATGAACAGAAATTAATATAATTAAAAGGAGAAATATCAAAGGAAAGCTAAGAAATTGATATGGGAACTGAATTTAATACCATATCAAAAGAAAGAGACCTAGAAGAAGTGAATAGTTATAAGTGATATTTATTTTTTTCTTTTTTACCTAATCTTTAGGTTAATTTAAAAAATATACCTTCCATTTTTTATCTCATCGAATATGTACTTTTAGATTAGATTTAATACATAAATCTATACCTTACTTCAATTAATTGTTGCCTTTGACTTTCAAAATGACTAAATTATCCTCAAGTGGAAGAGAAAAAAAATAAAATTTTTTAAAAAGAAGAAAACAAAAACAAAAAATCCTAAAACACCCATATTTTAAAGTTCTCTTATTTTTTTAATTTGAAGGTATTTTAGACAATTTCTTATGTCTAAATCAAAGATTGATTGGGAATGGTATAAATGTATATATTAAATCAAATCTGAAGGTATACATTTAATGAGATCAACAGCCGACAGTGTAATATTTGAATAAATCTAAAATATAGGTTATAAAATGGTAAATAACCCTAATTATAAAGGATGCATATTTTAAAAATTTCTCAAAATTTCATCGAGCCTATTTTCTACTTAATTGCACCTCCAAAATCCAATTATATTCTACTAGTTTTGAGATCATAAACAAGAACCTTATCGTGAGTACAACACATACAACTTGGCCTACATTGTAAAATTTGAAGTTAATACAGACAAGGAAGAATTGCCACTCGAAAACCAAGCAAGATCACCTAAAGTTTGGATCTCAAACCATATTCCCCTATGAACGTCCAATTCATAAACTATGGTTCCTGTTGTCACACGATAAAATAAACGGTCTGTAATTTTAAAAGAAATAAGTTTTTGGACATAAGTCGCCGAAGACCTACCCTTTGGTCTAGACATAGAACGGGTTTTGGAAGGTTTTGGATGGGTAGCGGGTTCAATCTGATATATAATGTTTATTATTGATTTACAAGATGACATATGGTATAATATATACTTTTCATTAGGGGGAAAAAAAATTCTCCCATATAAGTTGGAGCATGTATTTCATTATGGAAGTAAAAAACCTCATCTATTGGCCACACTATACCAACAAAAGTCCCTAGCACTCTGGTACAAGCTACTTCGCAAACAGAGGTATAAATTACGCTACTAATCCTTGATAAAATGCACTTCTCTCACTTAGGGTTCGTGACATTCGATTTTAGGTGTCTAGCTTCCTTTAAGTTTTTGAAATGTTAAGCTTTGCCCTTCGTCTCTAGACTATTTTTAAATAAAATGTAACAAATAGATGGCTCGTAAAGGTTTTTAAAAGGATTAAAAGATTTTTAAAAAATAAGCAAATTTAAAATATATTTTCACCAAAAAAAATTTATTCGTGGGGAAAAAAATGCACCAAGTATCACAATCTACTTTTTCATTATTATATAGAGCTATTATTTTCTTTATTTTTTTAATCCAAATTTGTTTCTTTTTTTTTTAACCTTTTTGTCTTTCTTGCAAACCTTACAAGCCATTTCCGTCTTATGGGGTATTTGAAAGGGTGGTGGGAACCAGTGGTTAGAACCACTTTTATTGTAGCATGTGAGAGCTTTACACTATAGTAATTTTTTTTATTGTTACTGTAGTATGTGAGAGTTTTACACTGTTTATAACTGAGTTTGTGGTGGAAACCTACCCAACCAAACAAGGGGTTACATTTTGTTTGCAAATAGACACTTGAGAGGCCAAAGCTATACATTGACAAAACCTCAAAATAATTAAAGATCTAAAATTCGTAAGGTGTTTGATAAAATAATTTAAACTTAAAAAATAAATTTTTATACTATAACATATAAAAACTTTATATTATATTATATTTTTATTTTATCCATTAAACGATTCAAAATCATGAGTTAAAACGCAACTCTCAATCACAAGATGAATGTCAATAGCTAAGACAAGACAAGTGCCTATTTTTAAGAGCTGGTAAGCTAAATAAACTAGGCAATGAGCTGGATTTATTGACAGCCACTAGACACCCCAACACCATAAAGTACAAATCTCATTTTCGAGGTAAACATAATGAATAGAAAGACGGCCAAAACTAATTTCTTCTCAAAAAGCATCAAATGCCCTTTCAGTACCGCAAAGTGTTAATTCTTACTCTTGTTTTTCCCCCCTCGAAATTATCAAAAGATCTGATTGTATTCTTGTTTTCTGAAAAATACAAATCTAATTTATAATTCAAAAGAACATCTCTAAGCATATCTTGACCATTCACCAAACAGCTCTAGTTGGTAGGTTCGCAAGAGGGACTCGATTTCTTTGTCAAGGTCTTTGAACACAGATGCGTCAGAAAAAGTTGCTTTAATAAGAATGGCAAGACTCAAACTAACAAAATAACAAACCGGATTTTCCCAACAAAATCTTGTCGTTTCAACATTGGTTTTGGTGACCAATTACAAAATTCCAACAAACTCCGCTCCAAAGAAATACATAATTTATAGGACAAATAAAACGATATTTCCAACTGAAAGCGGGATCTAAAGACAAGAAAGCTTGAACTAACAACACTCCTCTGTTTTATTTTATTTTTTTTTCCCCATTTTACCAAAACTTGACTAAGAACACTCTAAATGGAACGGATATGAGACGAGCCTTTGGTTCATTAAATCATGGAACCATCAAACCTGCAAATGCTTGATAGCAGTCTGCACATCCTTGTCTCCTCTGCCACTGCAATTAAGTACGACCTTGGCTCCATTTGGGAGAGTTGGGCATAGCTTTTCCAAGTAAGCCAACGCATGAGAGGTTTCCAGAGCTGGGAGAATGCCCTCTAACCGACATAATCTCTGAAAAGCTGCACATAAAAAAGAATCATCTTATTTTGCTAGAAGAATCATGTTGGATAACAAGGAAAGGTGGATGGAAGGAACTACTTGGACAGGAACAAATGGATGGAACTGCCGTACAAACTCGTTGTTTTGGAATGTACTGCATAGCCTTTTTTTTTTATAGCCATTGGAGGATGGTTAAATCGATCAATACTGTTGGAAGTTTGTGTTGTCAGGTCACAACTGTTGGCTACAAAAACTTTTATCAATCCAGATTGATTTAACCGTCGTCGGCCGAAAAAGGGCTGGATGCAACCCAAACTAATGGATTGTACCATAGTTACTTTCGGAACAAATTATATATCACCAATCTAAAATGTAGAACACTGGAATATCAGTTTATCAGAAAACTTGTAATAGTCTAGAAATCAAAGGTCTTTAAAAGGCAATGAAGTGATGGGCAAATGATACAAACAATATAGCATATTGGATTTGTATTTAATCTCTAAACGCAAAGAATGCTAAGATCCTGTATCCTTACCTTCCAATGCTTCTTCATCGGTAACACTATAATACTCAGCACGTCCTGTATCCTTGAGAAAACTATGCTCAGGTCCAACCCCAGGGTAATCCAAGCTAAAACCAAAAGAATTTCAATGGAAGTCAGAAAAGCCTAGAGCAGCGACTCAGAAATCAAGTAAAATGATAGCGGAAAAAAGAAGATTAAACACGATACCCTGCACTAATAGAATGAGGCTCTATAATCTGTCCATCATCATCCTGTAGTAGGTAGCTCATAGCTCCATGCAACACACCAACTTCTCCTTTGGACAATGTTGCGGCATGCTTACCACTATCCAATCCGAAACCAGCAGCCTCAACACCAATCAACCTAACATCTTTGTCATCGACAAATTCATGGAATAGTCCCATGGCATTTGAACCCCCACCAACACATGCAACCAGCACATCTGGTTTTCCACCCCATTTCTCCAGCGCTTGTTTTCTTGTTTCTTTACCAATCACCTTATGGAACTCCCTGACCATCATGGGATATGGATGTGGCCCGGCAACAGAGCCCAAAATATAATGGGTTGTCTCTACATGGGTCACCCAGTCCCTTATAGCTTGAGATGTGGCATCCTTCAATGTGGCTGTCCCAGAATGAACTGGCCTTACCTGTATCAAAAGAAGCTTAATTGAAAACTTGAAAAACACAAGGCCTGTTTGTTTGAGGGTTCACTGAGTTTGAACCCGAATTTTGAAGTGAATAGGTGTTTGGTTGGACAATTTTGAAACCAAACTTGAACCCAAAAAGACACAAACTCAAAATTAGCCCGCCACTGATTTAAAAATATTCGAACTCAACAAACTCTTTTTTTTTACATTTCAGTTCAAATATATCCCACAAATTCATATCCAAACACAATTTCAGATTTTATTCCCTTATCAAACTTAAAATCAATTGTACATCCAAACTTCAATTCGGATTCCAATTTAAACCACATTTTCAAACTTTTTATCTCAAACCCAAAAATTTAAACCACCATGATTCGAACCCCTAAAACAAACGGACCCACAATATTCGCAAAAGAAAGGAGCCTTGGCTTACAGAAACAAAACTCTCATGTTTAAAGTGGTTTTTGCTCTTAATTCAATATTGACTTTCTTAAGAAACACAAGATAACAGGGTTGTTATTGAACGTGAGGTTATTTTTCCTAATTAAATAAATTTATATTAACTACTACATTAAAACATGATGACAGATTAACATCGATGGTACAAAAGGAATGCAAGTCCAGCAAAAAGTACAACAGATATCTTTTTTTACCTATTCTTTTCCAGGATATTATTAATAATGTCTTACAAATTAGATATTTTGATTAAGAAGAAGATGAACAATTGTAAGAACTGTATATAAGAGAACATCATCTGATTGTCATACTAATTCCCGAACATTAGAAAAAAGAAGAAGAGATTACTGCAACGTCCAAGAAATTAGATATTCAAAGAATAAAAAAAAGAAGACTATGTCAAGATAAAAAGGGGCAGGAAAAATTATAAATGTTCAACACGATTTACAAACAACATAGCTTGAGGCGAGTGGTTGTGTTTGATATTACTTTTGAAACTCTTAAAAGCACTTTACACAACAACCAATGCACTTTTTAAGCTATTTTGAGAAGTTAAAATTTGTAGCTTTTAGATTATGTTTAAGCTTCTACTTTACTTTAAGTAAAAGCAGTGCTTCTACAAGAAGCACAGCAATCCCAAACTGAGCCTGTGTAAGGGCGAAACCATGATCATCATCTTAAAGGTCCAGTTTTTAGAATGTTATATGCAATACTGTAACCTACTTCAACTAAACACTGAACACTGAACACGTTAGGACAAACAAACTGAAAGACATAATCACTGAGAACAAACCTCAGCCCCAAGCAGCCGCATTCGGAAAACATTAAGGGCTTGCCTCTCCATATCTTGGGCACCCATATAGATGATACACTGCAGACCAAACCGAGCGCAGACAGTAGCAGTGGCAACTCCATGCTGACCCGCTCCAGTTTCAGCGATGATACGTTTTTTGCCCAAACGCTTAGCAAGCAATGCTTGGGCAAGAGCGTTGTTGATTTTGTGAGCCCCAGTGTGATTGAGATCTTCCCTCTTCAAGTAAATGTGGGGCCCTTCGCCATTGGGACGTTTGTAATGCTCAGTCAACCGCTCTGCAAAATAGAGAGGACTCTCCCGACCAACATAATCCCTCAAAATCCCATCCAGCTCTCTCTGCAACATCAAAACTTTATCCAATCAATCACTAATGATGAGACATTACATAGCATTTTTCAAATTAAGGTAGCTGAAATTAGTGTATGATAATGTGTAAGCATTTTGAAGGTTTTGTCAATAAGACATTTTGTAGTCATGGAACATGTTGCAAGGCACAAACTAATCACAGTATCTAAAATGGAAATTCCTGATCTTATGAAACGTACTCTGCGGAGGAAAATATGAAAGCGAACAAAGAGCAGAGGGAGAAAATGAAGCCAAAAACATGTCAAAATGCTAGAACTGATACAATGTTTCTTATGAATATTCAAAATCCATGACCTCTAACAAAATGATCGTATAAGCAAAAACCGAATCCGACATAATATATGCATAAAGCGATTTCTCATCACACATATATCCAGAAAGGTAAAGGCACCAATCAACTCAGAGTATCAAGAATTCAAAATGTGAAACTGATACAAACAGCAAAAGCAGAAAAACGAAGATGTAATGAAACAGCAAAACGCATAGTCAAAAGGATAATCCCAAAATCCACGACATTATCAAAAATTCTCAATTTTTTTCCAATCACAAATTCTCAATCTTTTTTTCCAAAGCAAATTGCTTTCTTCTTCAAATAAAATCCTAAACCATTAAAAAATAAAAAATAAAAATAAAACCCCTCTTTCCCCAATTTCTGCCGAAAGAATCGATCAATAACCCAAAAAACAATCCACATTCACATTCTTCATCGCAAATCCAGAAACCAAAACTTGCAAAAGGAAAGATATTGGGAGAGAGATGGAATCCAAATGACCTCGAAATCGGGGTCGCCGGCGAGGGAATGGAAGGCGGTCTCTAGCTCGGAGAGGGCGTACATGAGAGTCTCGGGGACGTACTTGCCTCCGTACTTCCCGAACCTTCCGAACGAGTCGGGCCGGGGGAGATCGAGAGATGGCGGCGCCTCCTGCATTAGGGCAGCGGGGACGGGGGCAGCGTCGCGGGCGAGGGTGCAGGAGAAGGCGGCGCGGGTCCTGGTGGCACGGGGCGTAAATTTGCAGAAGTTGAGCGGTAAATGCGAGGAGGAGTTGTAGGGTTTGGGGAGATTAGCAGGGCGGTGTTTGCAAATGGTGGAGGAGGAAGAACACGTAGAAGCCGCCATAGTCAGAGAGAAATAGAGGAGAGAGAGAGAGCAATGTGCTTGAAATTGGTGGACTTTTGTAATAATCGTTATTATGTTTTACATTTATTATTTATTGGGAAATTGTTGAAAATAGATTGGTGGGATATGAACGTCAGACGTGGATTTTCCTTCTCTTGCCATCTGGATTAAGGTGGGCCCCACCATGCCTTAAATTAGATTTTGCAAGTCATAAATGGAAAAGAGGCGCAAACAGGGGGAGTTTTTTTTTTTTTTTTGGTATATTCTAATGATAGAAAAGTCTATTTGATCGAATTTTTAATGTGAATATTGAATAAGGTAGACCTATTATATCTTGAATTTTGGATTTTATATGTCATAAATGGAAAAGAAAGGCAAATAAGCGAGAGTATTTTTGTAAATTTTAAATGGTAGAAAATTTTATTTTATAATGTTGTAAATTTTTAACATAAACACTAAATAAGATAGACCCATTGTGTCTTAAATTTTGGATTTTGCATGTCATAAATGGAAAAGAGAGGCAAACAAGCGGGAGTTTTTTGGGTAAATTTTAATGTAGAAAAGTATATTTTGCGATGCTGCAAATTTTTAATTTGAACACTGAATAAGATGGACCGACGATGTCTTAAAATTTAGATTTTCTATGTTATAGATGCAAAAGACAGGCAAACAAGCGGGAGTTTTTTTTTTTTGGGTAAATTTTAATAATAGAAAAGTCTATTTTGAGGTATTGTAAATTTTTAACGTGAACACTTAATAAGATAGATCTACCATGTCTTAAATTTTGGATTTTGCATGTCATAAATGGAAAAGAGAGGCAAACAAGCCTTTTTTTTTGGGTAAATTTTAATGGAAGAAAATTCTATTTTGTGATGTTTCAAATTTTTAATGTGAACATTGAATAAGATGGACCCAACATGTCGTCATAAATGAAAAAGAGAAGCAAACAAGCGTGAGTTTTTTTTTTTTTTTGAGTAATTTTAACGGTAGGAAAGTCTATTTTGC
>CAMOHE010028213.1:5426-52693 GCA_946598075.1 Artocarpus hirsutus | reverse complement strand
GCCTGGGGACAGTTGGTATTTGATTAATTTAATTGATGCACATATGGATATTATCAACTCGGAGAGAAAGGAGAAGATTCTTAGATTTGTAGTTCAAATCTATATGCCCATGTGATTTTGCAGATACAAGACAAGTTGCCAATTGGTGTTATATTATTACCAGATTAAAAAAGTTTTTTTAATTGTTCTATAAAATAACCTTGTTCTTGTAATTAAAAATGAATTCTTTCACGTTTTCTAGGATTGCATGAAGGTATAAGGTGGTGATCTAGTTCTCTCAGAACTTCTTTTCTTGAGACTCGTTTTTTGAATTTAAAAGGGTTTTATATATTTTCTATAAAACTTATTGAGGCACTGATTTAATCCCATATAAGATGCACAATTTATTCCTTACCATCTATGCAAGGCCGAAGAAAGCAAAGAAGAGGCAAGGAAATTGACCATAAACGATTATCAACAGCAGCCCTGGGGAATACAAATTGTTGGTAGGAGAGAACAAGAGTTGAAATGATAAAGATGGTAGTTAATAATTATTTAATTATTAAATAATTCATTTGGTTTTTTCTTCTTAATTTATTGGAATGTAAAATAGCTTTTTGAAATTTGAATAAGATCGATTTTCGCAAGTAAATCATCAATCAATAAATTGGCTGCCTCTCTCTTTTCATCTCACTCTAACTAAACACACCCTGAAAGAGAGAAGTGTGTTTGGCAAAATCAATGCTGTTGGTGACTTGAATTTAGTTTGGTTCGATCTGAAAAACTCGCGGTGTGACAATTGCAGTGAAAGAACAAATGTGAGATTTTTTATGAGATCTGTGGTGATAGCGGAGGGATTGAGCCGATATGTTTTGGCTTCCCTAACCGCTTCCATCTTGTAATCTTTTTCGAGTTTAGTGATTTTCTTCTCTTTTGACCGTGGTTTTTCTTGTCTTAGGTTTCCACATAAATCTTTGTGTATTTTTGTTCTTTGTTTCTATCGCATTAGTTTCGTAACAAATCCTAACCAAAATCGTTAGTTGCTACGATATAAAACTCTGCATGCTTCTGTACTGTCTTGATCAACCTCATTTTTGTTTTTGAAGCTTCCACATAGGCAAACTCTTTTTCTTCTTCTTCTTTTTCATTAAAGGGGACATGGGTAAACTTATTGATAACTCTACTTTACACATATAATTATATCAAAATCAAACAGTGGTTATTAATCTTCACAATCCCTAGAACATTTTTTAATGTATTAGGAATCCTTTTAATACATATTTGATAACCAAATATATATTAACATTACTAATTTTTTATTTTTTTGTGACAAGTTCTTTGGACCGACTTAATTACCTCCAAAAGTTATCCGTCCGGCAATAGCAAGGATCTTGATTAAATTCATCATTGAGATTCTTTACCAACCAAATATAAATACTCTCTTTTTCAATAACCTACTATTACAAAAATGTTTTTCACATGATATATGTATTTATTATTTTTTCTAGTGAAAAATCTCGATCGACATTGTATCTTTCTTAATTAAAAACAAAAAACAAAAAACGGAAATTAACTTAACGAAGCCGACCGGTAAGATTTTTTTTTTTTTATCATTCTCTGTAGAGCTTGCTCTTGTGGTTGATTAAGAACCACATCAACCGATCTTCATGGATTTGTTTCTGAGAAAAAAATAATAAAGTAAAATAAAATAAAGCAGAGAGAGATCAACGTGGATTCCGAACTTGAATCAGGTCTACAAGGGCTGGCCACTTCTCAATTATCTTCTTTTTTTTTTTTTGAAAGGACACTTCTTAATTATCTTGATTCAGCTGTTACGTTTAAAATTTGTTCAAAAAAAGTAGATTGTTAATTACCAAATGCCTATTGGAGATAGCTTTTTAAAAGTTGTTTTTGACTTTATTAGTCTAAAAATTGCTTCTGAAAGTGTTTGTTTGAACTCTTGAGAGTGTTTTTGCTCTCTAAAAATACGTTTTGTCAAAGCCATAAAATGTAATTTCTAAAAAAAAAAAATCAGATCATTAATAATACATTGCAAGCTTAAATATAACATTTTTGTAATTAAAAAAAATTAAAAACCTTTGACCCATAAAAACTCTCTTAAAAATATAACTTCAAACACTTACTAAAAAATACAAATTTTACTTTTATTTATCTATTGATTAAAACTATAAGCAGAAGTTATACCAACAGGACCTCCCTGATTATAATTTAGTTTGATCTTTCGGGCAATTTTTGATTTGATTCCCTTGAGACAAGGGCAAGGCTGTCAACTTCTTGGCTTCCTCCTTTCGCTTTAATGCCCTGCCAAACTCTTGTAGCTTTAACTTTCACGTTTCTTCCATTTGTAAAATTCCATTATTATCCTCGACCTTTTTTTTTTCTTTTAAATTTGATGAAATAATCTATTCTAAAAAAATGATCAAATTATATGAAAATAAAAACTTCGCAAAATCGAGAGAATTCAAAGCAAATCTCATAGTTCGAAACAAAGCCCTAGCTAGAATTTTTTTTCATACTCATGGTAGAATTCTCTCGATGCCCATCAGACTCTTTTGTCATAAGACTGAAGAATTTTGTGATGAAGTGTGATAATTATCTTATTAGTGAAACAAAATTGTTAAGTTATATTTTTTTACAGTTTTGTGTTTGGGAGAAGAGTTTAAAATAATGGTTTATGCCATTTTTTAAAGGGTTATTTGTCTTTTTATATCTTGTATTTTAAGTTTATACAAATAATATACTTTCGGTTTTTTATCTCATCAATTTTATACCTTCAAATTAGATTTAATACACACATTTATACCTTTACTCAATCAATCTTCAATTTTGACTTATGAAATTACCAAAATACTCTCAAATTAAAAATAAGATAACTTCAAAAACTTAAGAAACTTTATACTAAGGTTTTTGTCTTCAAAAATGTATAGACTACTTTCAAAAATAGATGTTTTGTGTATTTTTATTTTTGTTTTCTTCTTATTTTTTGAAAGTTTTAGTTTTTTATATTTTACTTAAGGATAATTTGATCATTTTAAAGGTTAAAATCACCTATTGATTAAGGTAAGGTATATATTTATGTATTAAATTTAATCTAAAAGTAGGTATACATTTATGTATTAAATTTAATCTAAAAGTATGGATTTGATGAGATCAAAAACTAAATATATAATTTTTGAATGAAACTAAAACAAAGGGTATAGAAAGATAAACAACCCTTTTTAAAATATGGCAACATATCCCTTTTTAAAAGATGACAACATATAAGAAAATCAAGTTAACAGTTCCCACCACAAAATCAGTTATAAACAGTAAAAAGCTCTCACATGTTACAGTAACAATTAAAAAAATTGCTACAGTGTAAAGTTTTCATATGCTACAGTAAAAGTGGTTCTCACCACTGGTTTCCACCACCTTCCAAACACCCTATATATCAAGAGAAACATGACGGTCAAAAATAATAAAAAAAAAAAAAAAAACCTCCCAGAGTGCTTGGTTTAGAATTATCTCCTAGAGTGGTAAGTTATTTTTCACGTCCCACCCGAAAAGCCGCGGCAAACAAACTAGGGTCATCGTATTTTTGGCTTTGCATGTGATAGATAGGTACATGACGGTGCAGTTTGAAAACTGAATCTTGATTCCTAAGATTTGTAATGGCTGGCCAAACTGATTGATGAACTTGTACATTGTCAAGAAAATAAAATTGGGCTCCGTGTAGACGCCGCAAAAAAAAAAAAAATAAATAAATAAATAACCGTGGCCACAAAATAGTACACATATCAATTATGATAAAAGATTGAAAAATTAACGTTTCTATTGATATTTTTTTAGAAATTTTTGTAGTTTCGATATAAAAATAGGAGTATATTTTTTTCATAGATCATATTTAAAAAACGCTATAAAATATCTATAGATATTGATATTTTTTTTATAGAAATATCGGTTTTTTGTAAAAATTGTAGTGTTAAATCATAAAATATCAAGAAATTTTATATAATTTTTTTTTTTGCAAAAAAAGCGACAAAAGATTTGTGTCCATATTAGAACCGTGGCCATATTAGAATAGTTATAACGTACTTTTGCTATTTCTATAATATTTAAGCAAAATTATTATATTTTAGTTTTACTCATATATATTTTCCATTTTGTTCTTACATTTTTTTTTTCAGCCTGTGAGAATATTTGAAGAAATTCGCAAAATTTTATGCTTGAGCAAACACTACTTCTTTCCTTTTATGTTAGAACTTACAAGAAAGAAAGTGTAAAATAATCTAAACTATTTTAGCCTATGTTCTCTGTTGGGCGAAGCTCGCAAAACTCATCCTTCTTACACAAAGTACTAAAAATTTTGAAGATCATTTCAAAAAAAAAAAAAAGAAAAGAAAAGAAAAGAAAATTTGAAGATGACCAAAAACGTGACTCAACTTGTAATACATACATATTGTAGTGTCTGACAGTTAGTAGTCTACACCATTTTTTTAGTTATAAACAGTGTAAAACTCTCACATGCAATAATAATAATAATAAATAACTATAGCATAAAGCTCTCGTATGATATAATAAAAACAGTTTTAACTAACGATTTTCACCACCTTACTAAACACCCTAATACAATGCATTACATGTGATTGCCTATATACCATTGACAAAAGTTACAACAAGGACAAGGCATGAAGTGTGTGATTAAAAAAAATGTATGAAAGTGAATTTAGTAGTGGTCGGTTCACTCTCTTATGTGGGATTGTTTTTGGACGCGGTTCCTTTTGGGGGACTACCTAGAACATGCAAGTATAGGCCCTGTGGACCAATACCACAACTTTTCATACTATTATTAAATCTTCCAACCTTTAGCACGTTCTTTTGATGTACATTAATAATCATATCATATCAGGCACTTTTTGATTTTATAGGTATAATTTTATTTTATTTATTTTTTCCTTGTAAGAAGTCAAATCACTCAAAACTTGAGTTACGTGACCGGCCAACCTTATGTCTATCGTCATCGATTGAATAGTGATTTAAAGGGTGTCTGAGAGGCTTAGCCTATATTTCACGCCTCAGTTAGAATTATTGGTTTCAATCAACAAACAGTATAATCTCTTAACAGCTATAATTAAAAACAAAATTTTACTATAATATAAGACTTTTATATGTTACAATTTTTAAATTAATATTTTTAGTTTCAATTGATTCTCAAACGCCCTATTAGTTCAAACCAATAGTTAAAATTACCAACAGTGAAAAGCTTTCGTGTGCTACAATGTTAGAACTATCTCAACAGTTTAAATCAAAGTTGCCAAACACTCTAAATTCATAAATGAAATGCTGTTGTATTATTATGTTTGGGAAGTTCAATTAAAACTATAGTTGTAGTTAAAAGCACGGTAATATATGAGAGATTTACATTATAACAACTTTTTGCCTTTTTGCTTTAACATGTGAAAGCTTTATTCTATTTAATAACTACGATGATAGTTTTGACCACAATTGACAAACACCCTAGTAGTTGGCATTTTGCTATTAGTCCACATTACAACAAACATGATGATAAACTGTTGTGGAGAAATTTTTTATATTTTTTTACAGTTTTTTAAATAGATTTCTTCCAGATTCAAATGTAACAAAAAAATAATAATAATAAAGAAGAAGAAGAAGACGGAGTGTAGCTCAAAGCTATACTATCATGACTAGGTGAGCCTCAAATTTTGATTAAGGTATGTTTAGTACACCGTATTATATTATATTATATTATATTATATTATTTTGTATTATATTATATACAAAAAATATAATGTAATACAATACAATACGATGTATCAAACAAGCCTTTAATTTGACAGTTTGGTGAAGAATCAAAGGTATTGAAAATTGTCCTTTGAAAATTGTTGGGTCCATTTTCAATACTTTAAAGAGTTTTTAGATCAATTATAATTTGAACCTTTTTAACAAAGGAAGGTCACTAATTTGAAGAAGACAATTCCGATTAGTTTGACACATTTAAGAAGTACACACTCGAAATATTCATGTGTTGATACTTTTTTTTTTTAAAAAAGCACGTGTTAATACTTTCGAAGCTGATGTCAATTTTGTATACACTCTTGAAATATTGTGTTACAATCAAATTCTTTGAAATAAATTGACACAATTTATTGTGATAATCAATCTTATTTTCCGTCCAAATTACAAATATTAATTTCATCAAAATGGAAAGTATTAACCTGTACTTTTGATAGTCTTTTTCAAAAAAAAAAAAAAAAAAAGAAGAAATAATAAGTAATATGTCCAATATATATTTGTGCTGAGATAAAGTGAGAAATTTCAAGGTAAGTTGTGAACAATACCTTATCAATAAGATACAGTTTTAAATCATCTAATCAAATTCAAATACAATTTTCAACTACCGATCAGACAAGAATCACATGAAATTATAAACTATGATTTTATATAATAAGAAGTAAACAAAATTTTTTGAAACCTAATTAAAATCCAACATTCACAGTGTATTTTTATAAACTACTTAATAATGTACAAAAAAATCTTTATCCGATTGGATAATTATTAATGTAAACTTTTTATTAAATTTTGTAAGAGGGGAGTTAATCAACTTCTCGATTGCTCCTAATGGATCTGACCTTGTGCGAGCCCATCTTTTGTAAGGTGTCCGACATAATCTAGTGGGATAGAATAATCACGCTCATTTTATAATAAGAGTTTAGAACCAAATTTTTGGTTATTAAATATATAAACCTCTTATATGTTACAGTAAAAAATAAAAAATTACTCGGTATGAAACTTTCACATACCACAATGTTTTGAACAAAAAAATTGGTTTTAATAGTGTCTGTCAAACACCCTATATGTTGTTTTTTAAAGGCAAGAGTGCTCTTCCTAACATGAAAAGGGTGATTTGGAAGAAAGCATGCATGATTATTTATTCTTCAAAAAAAAAAAAAAATTATTGCATAGAGAGAGAGAGGCGTGTATTGTCGTTCCGGTTAAAGACAATAATGAATTTGTTAATCTTGATTTCAACTTCCTAATATGATTATTAGGAAACCAAAATATTAAAGCAACGTACAAAAGAGACAACTTTGTTTGGCTTTTTGCAAACAATTTTGTTGTTAGGAGGCCGAGACACCTTTGAATGACGACTTAGCCAGGTATCATTTACTTCTTTTAATAAATCTTATTAAAGACTTCCATTGAAAAAACAAAAACAAACACAAAACAAAAACACCGGATTTAGACACCTTCCGTGCGTGTTGATTAGAGGGCTAAACAATCTTTTTGACCATGTGAGCGTGACACAGTTTAAGAAACAAATTTGGTCGGTACCACTATTGAATTATAGTTATTTACTTGTATTTCTTTCAAGCAATTTTTTAGCATGAACCAAAAAAAGATTCTCATCGGTTTGTATATGTCTTTCAGCCGTTGATCTGTTAATAATTTTAATCATATATAATAGTTTCCAAAAGTACATTATCAGTGCAGATTTTCACTAAAAAAACCTTATATATCAACTTGATAAAAGAGATATTCTTCTACTTTACCTAGAACTATAGATTTATACAGAAATATTACGACAAACTGCAAGTTATTTATCAAAATATTGTGTTAGTAATATGATCAGTGAACTGTAATTTTATAATTGATAAACCTATTTATAAGAAGATATATTTTGTTGATAAAACATAAGAAATCATTTGCTATGCTACTTGGTGCAAGAAAGACAAAATTTAGCATTTATTAAGAAAAATTACTATTCAAAAATTAAAAATTACTATTCAAAAATTTGACTTTATGGTAAATTTTGACACTAAATATAACATATAATTTTGACGTCTAATTGCAATTAATTTTTGCATTGATTTTTTCACTTGTTTATTCCAACATTGGCATTTCATGCTATTTAAAAAATTAAAAGTTTACTCCTCAAGAAAAAAAAATTAAAAATTTACTTTTACAACTGAAAATATATAAAACATTTGAAAATAATATTATACATTGAAACCCAAAATAAAATAACATATGTTTACTTTTTTTTCGAAGGAACATATGTTTACATATTTTCAAGTTATATGGGCATTAATATTTAGATTAGAAATAGTCTAAGTATATTTATTTTATATAATTCAAATTAATAAAAGCTAATTGACTGAAATTTTCTTTCTTTCTTTTTTCTTTAAAATATATGCATATTTAGAAAATTTAATAAAATATATTGCAAGCAAATCACACACACACGCACTCTCTATAAAATATATGAAAAAAAAAAAAAGAACAATCCGACTGGTAGGCAGCCTCACGTGAGATTTGTGTTTTCATAAAAGGAAAAAGTCAATTCCACTCGTATGCAAAATCATTTGAAAACAAGCAAGCCCAGATTTGAAACTTTTTTTTTTTTTTTTTTGGTGAAACCAAAACATTGACCTAAAACATATGTATTTTTCAACAATTTCTTTGTCCACAAGTAGGGGAAAAAAAAAAAAAACCATATTTCCGATTTCTTGCTTTCTACTTAACAAGTCTAAGGATGAATCTTGCTTGCATCTTTTGAACTTCAAAAACTCTCATTTTACCTATTGAATCTGAAATTGATCATGTTTAACCTGTTTTTATTAGAATTTTTGTTAAAATTTTACCAAAAAAAAAGAGTTAAATAGTCTCGCTTGGCCCATTTTAGTAGAGTTTACGATGAAAACAAGTAGAAAAATGTCACAAGACATCTCTTAACCCTTCTCTTTTCCATATGTTTTAAACTAAAATTCTAAGTTATCTATAGAGTAAAAGTAAAGTGGGATTGATTAAGAATTTAAAAGAAAAAATGAGAGTTTTAAAAGTTTAGAAAACAAAATGAAAATTACCCTAAAATTGAAGTGCACAAGTGTGAGAATAATCTTCATGACCAAATGCCCCCCGATCTCTTCTTTTTTGGGGGTTTTTTTTTTTGGGTAATTTTTTGGGTTTTTGGTTGAGAAGTAACGCGTCTTGTGTCTTGGTCAATCAATTGCACTATTTCTCCGACTCCAACAATTACATAGTAATTAATTAGGATGTTTTAAAGGGTCAGCTTGAGATTTTTCTAGTCAGAAATCTGGCAATTAATCCGCGTCCAGTTTGAGAAGTTCAATGAAGTGTATGGGGTAAGTCAAAGTTTATGTACTCTACTCTCGTGACAGAGGGATAGAAAGTGGACGGTGTCACGTTTTTTTTTTTTTTTTTGGGTCCAATATTCAGTCAACACTTACTATTCAAGTTTACAACTCCAGGTTTTTTTGGGGGAATAGAACTTTTTTTTTTTTTTTTATCTAAATTAAAAAAAGATTATGGGTGTTATCCCGTTTCTATTCTTTTTGTCATTTTAGAAGTCTCAAAACCTGAACCTGGTTTAAGATTAGAACTCTCTTTAAGTTTTGTGGTTATCGTGTTTTTCAATTCCTTTTTTTCTGCTAAAGTTCTTTATTGGTTAATTGTTGGTACATAAACTTTTAAAGAGTCAAAAAGAGTGTTCGGGAAAAAATAATCCGGACAATTTTTTTAGTTATAAGTAGTGTAAAACTCTCACATATTATAATAATAATTAAAAAAATCACTTTAGTATAAAACTCTCACATGCTACAATAAAACAGTTCTAACTAACGATTTTCACTGCCCTGTTAAACACCCTAAAAGTTCTCTCCACAAAATTATTTGAAGTTTGAAAGGCTTCAGACATACAAAAGAGCTGGTTGCATTATGCAACGAACGGCTCACTAACAAGCTACTCGAAGTCTCGGGTGCCCCAAATGGTCTGCCATTCCTAATGTTCGGATATAACATTCAAAAAAGCTTGTACAATTTGGGACACCGGGTGGAGTCAAGTTGATTGGTGAAGGCACTTATTCTTATTTATTTTTTAAAATTTGTATTTTCATTTTGATTTTGTAGTTTTAAATTTTAGTTATACGTTTATTTTGAAAGAAAATTACAAAATGTCCTCATAAAATAATAAAAAAATATTGTTGTGTTTTTATGAAATAATTTAAATATGTTTTTGTGTCTCTATAAAATAGTTTAAATATATTATTGTGTCCTTATTTTACAAGAAAAATTATAATTATACCCCACTCAATCATTAAAATATATAGTTATGTCTTTATTCAATAAAATACTATTTTAATTTCCTTTATAGTGCCCCATTGAGAAAAATTTATTGCTCCACCATTGATTTGGGAAGAGGTTTTAATCACTTCATCTGATGTGCCCATGGGCGTAACCACACATAACATAGAAGTTGCAATTGGAAAAGGTTGAAAATTAGCTAAACTAATTGCAAAAGAGAGAAAATCCTGCTTCAATCATGATTCCATGACTGTTATAGGGTATGTGGATTAGTTTGAATTAGTTGATTTAAACTCAAATAGTGTAAAGCTCACACATACTACAAATTTTTGAATCAATTTGTTTAAATCAATTAATTCAAATTAATGCTCTCAAACACCGTATGAGAATATCAATTGATGCAACAATATAAGCATCCAAAAATGGAGGACATGAGATCAACATTAATAGTCCATTGTAAATAGGAGGAAGATAGAACCAAAAAGGAATTCAAGCACTCTAGAGTGTGTTTGGTAAGAGGGATAGATGGAGAGAGGAAGAGGGTTGGAAGGAGAAAAATTGAGGAAGATACCCCTTGTTTGGTTAGAGGAGAGGTGGAAGGATGACCTTTCTTCTTGGGCCCACTAAAACAACTTCTTTTAATAATGGAAGGATTTACCAAATTTATCATTTTTAGATTTAAAAGATTATGTTATCCTTGTAAGAAATTATTAAATAAATACTAAAAATAGATAATATAGTAATTAGATAAAAAAAGCCATTATCTCATTTCAATTCTCATTTCCTCGATTATACCCAACACCTCAAGGGATTGTTATAATCTTCGACATCTTTTATATTCCCCGTCCATCAAACTTTCTCCATCCTTCCTACTCTCCATCACTCCTATCAAATAGAGCCTCACACTTTTACAAGATTTTACTTTTTTTTTTTTTTGGGTTTAAACTCTATGTTGATAGACTTTGTAAAAAAAAGAGTTCAAGTATAATCCTAGAAGTTCAGCAACCATTATAGACGTAGGCTATATTGAGCAAAACGACCTTTGCACCTCTTTCTTCACTTGAATTTCAAATTTACATGTTTGTGGTTGTTTCGATTTTTTTTTTCTTTTTTAAGTGAAATGCACGGTGGAATTTCCAAACCATGCAATTCAATTTTCATATAATCCAATAATCTACGAACGGTCATGAATTAAGCAATTCACTGCCAAACCGATAATTTCGGGATAAGATTAATTTCGCATCAAAAATTTCGGGGTAAGATTTTTTTTGGATTAACTTCTGCTCTGTAAATGAAAAAAAAAAAAACTAATCCTCTTCTTAATTATGAAAAAAAGGAGCTTTTTCGCAGTAGAAAATAGGAAATACTCTACTAGTAATATATGTTTTTTCACGTTGAATCCGACAAAAATAATAAAAAAAAAAATTATTGGAATTTAGTGGTTTAGAAGACAATGGATTAGTGCGGAACTTGAATCGCGAATTTGAAATGTCAATTCCATTTGAAAAGAAAGTAACAATTTAAATTATGCAAATGAAAACATTATTATTTGATGCTTGATTGTTATTTTATAGGTTTAAATCACAGTTCATATTATTCTATTATAATATTTTTTTTTTTACAAAAATTTATATTTGTATTTAGTTTTTTTTTTCCTCAAACCTATAAACTAAATATAATTATCCCACTTTATAATACTATTCCAATCATAGAGTTATGATTTGAATTCTATAAGACAAAATACTATATAGAAACTTTGAGTGACAACGTCATTTCAACTATATAGTTCCAATTATTACAGTGTAAAGTTCTTATATGCTATAATGTACAATAAATTTATTTTAACTTTTAGTTTTAACAGTTTTACTAAACATATTTATAATGTTTAATAGCATAGTTAAAACTATATGTTGCAACTAAAATATTATATCATATAAAAATAACAAATTTTTATTTTATATTATAATATATAAAAGTTTAATGTTATAGCAATAATTTCAATTGAATTGCCAAACGAAATATAAAATTGGTTTAAAGCAACGACTTCATAGTTTGAACATCTTTACGGACTAATCACATAAGTCACATAATTAATGAGTCCAAAATCCATCGTGGAAAACGAGAACGCGGCGACCAACAACATATATGATAAATATATAATAAAGTTGCGGTCGAGAGCTCAAGCACTGACCGCCCATAACACAAACGTATCCTCCAAATTCACTCTCTCTCTCTCTCTAGAAATTCAATTCAATTTTGGAGGATTTTCCTTTTCTTTCCTTGAATTTTTTTCTCTGCTCTGTTCCTGCTGTGAATAATTCATATTCTCTCTCTCTCTCTCTCTCTTCCGAGAAAAAAAGAAGAAGAGAATATCCGTTACTCGCCATCTGTGGAGGCCTGTTTGGTTCGAAGGAAAAATACAAACAACAAATCGTTGGTCCTACGGTAATCTTCCCTATACGTTTCTCTACCGCTTATCTTCAGAAATCTTATCCACGCTTCTGTGTGTTTCTCTCTTTCTCTCTCCTCTGTTTTTCCTCTGCGTAACCCCATTTCTGAATCTCATCATTCATTTATTCCCTTGTTCAATCTTCACCAATTTTATTTTTTTATAATTTTTTTGGTTTATATTTTGTGGAAATTTTACCTGTTGAGGGGCTTATCACATTGGAGCAAGGGTTTTCTTCTTCTTCTTCTTCTTCTTCTTGTTCTTTCTCTTCGAAACCTCGAATAATCGCTGTGCTTGAACGAACACAGCAGTTTCCGAGGGTTTTTCTTCTTTTTCTTTTGCTTATTTTGTTTTGATTTTTGTTTCTTTTTTTTTGGGAATTTTTCGTTGGAGAAATAGATGGCTTTGGTTTCGGTACTTTTGGAGATTTTTCGGAGGCCGACGATAGTGGAGGTTTTGGGCGAGCTCGTCCTCTTTATAGCGCCTCTATGGATTGCGGTTTTTGTTGGGGTTCTTGTCGGCTGGGCATGGAAACCTAAATGGACGATGGGTTTCGCTTCGATTCCGAGCTTGAATGCTTTGAAATTACAGTTGCCGAGCTACATTCCATGGATTTCCGATGATGGTGTTCAAGAGAAAGCTCTCTCCTTGCCAGCTCCGACAAATTCTTCTGATTGCAGGTTCGTTGAAAATTCTGACTTGATAATTCTGCAATTTAATGTTAAAGCGTTTTGTTTTAGGATTAAGAACTTAGATTATTTTGGGAGTAGAATCTGGTGGGTGACTTTCCAATTTAGCTGAATCCCTAGAGGTTTTCCTTTTTTAGTCTGATTGTTTTCTTAACTTATTAGGTCAAATTAGCTTAAATTTTGCTTTGGGTTATCTCTTTTCAGTTTAGAGTATGTTAAGAGTATCAGCAGGGAAAGTAGTTTCAGAGCTCACTTTGGCAAATTTGGCTTAATTCTAAGAGGTTTTGGTGTTCCGTTTTTTTTTTTTTTTGGCTTTTGGCAGTTCCTCACAGCTTGACAGAGAAGGCTCCTCACTTGTAACTGGAGAAGATTTGGAGCACCTTTGTCGGCTTGTTGAGGAGAAAGATGGAGGTCCTTCTTGGATTCAGATGATGGATCGTTCGACCCCAACTATGGGCTATCAAGCTTGGCGCCGAGATCCTCAGGTAGCTATAGACCCTCCATTCTCTAAATCCTAGAAGTGTATACTTTGGGAATCTATGAAGTATGTTCTCTTAATATATTTATGGGAATATGAAAGAGATTGTTCATTATACGATTGATTGCATTGTGTTTTGGTGTCTTTCTAGACTGGACCTCCACAATACCGTAGCAGAACAGTGTTTGAGGATGCTACACCTGAGCTGGTGAGAGATTTCTTTTGGGATGATGAATTTCGGATGAAATGGGATGACATGCTTGTATACGCTTCTACTTTGGAGGAGTGCCCAACCACGGGGGCCATGGTAGTGCAATGGGTTCGCAAGGTGAGGAGCACTTTTCTCTTCTTGTTGGAGTGATGCAAGAATTGTGCTGTTCGAATTCAGCTAATACCTTTGCAATCTTTTTGTTTCTGGAACAGTTCCCCTTCTTTTGTAGCGACAGAGAATACTTGATAGGTCGCCGTATTTGGGAATCAGGACGTTCATACTACTGTGTGACTAAGGTATGGGAACGAAAAAGAAAATTTATGCTCTCTCACCATCATCTTACTTGCCTTTTGGGTCTCTTCTCTCGCTCTGTCTATAGCCGTAGGAACTTTCTAATCAGTAGTGGAACCTTTTACACTGATGCCGTTGTTTGGTTAACAAGTCCAACTGGGAAATGAGATAGTGACTTCCCATCCCAGAGCACAAGTATCAGTCCTTAGGATTAGGAATAAATTCACACCTTGCATCTTGTCATGTGAAATAGTTTGGATTTATAAAGGTTCCCATTTCTGGAATTAACATCTTTGTATGTTTTGAACTGTCTCAGGGAGTGCCCTACTCTTCTGTTCCAAGACGCAATAAACCTAGGCGTGTTGACTTATATTATTCAAGTTGGTGCATTCGTGCAGGTAACAATCTTATTGCTCATTAAATTACTTACATTTTAGTTTCTCTACTTTTGAAAAGTACAAAACATTGGTTTGGCTCTCAACTTGCTTTCCAAATGAAGCACCTCTCGGTCTTGCTCTGGTTATTGGTCTCAAAAATTGATTCTTTTTGGCATTAAGTTAATACTTTAAGGTTTTGGAACTACAGAATGATTAAGATTTGTTTTCTCTATATGAACCAGTTGAATCAAGGAGAGGGGATGGCCAGCTTACTGCCTGTGAGGTTTTACTGTTTCACCATGAGGATATGGGAATACCTTGGGAAATTGCGAAACTTGGGGTGAGGCAGGGTATGTGGGGAGCTGTTAAGAAGATCGACCCCGGCCTACGCAAGTATCAGAAGGAGAGGGCCTCGGGAGCTTCACTCTCGCGTTGTGCTTTCATGGCTCAGATCAACACGAAAGTCAGTGCAGACTACCTGAGGTCTGTGGAAGATGCATCCGATGGTTTGACAGGGACCGAAAGACCGAGCTCGTCTGAAAAACAAGAAGGAAATAACCTACCTAAACTTCTTGTTGTTGGTGGGGCTGTTCTCCTTGCCTGCAGTCTTGATCGGGGACTATTGACTAAAGCAGTTATCTTCGGTATCGCCCGAAGATTTGCAAATATAGGAGGAAGAAGGCTGTGATCCGGTCTTTTTTTTTTGAAGTGTTACTTCCAGAGGCCGTTAGAGTCTCTTCATTGTAAATTAGGAAAAAATTGCTCGACGGTGGATCTCCTGTCTCATCCGAGTCACAGGGGTTGGAAGATTATTCTTTTTTCTCTTTTTGTTTGACCGCTAGGAAAAAGCTATAGAATGGAGAATTCTGGCTAAAAGAGGAACATAAAAGTGAAAGAGGAGAGAGATTGGTAAAAAGAGAAGATATCATGTAATTGTATTCATAAAAGTTGATGTCTTAAAAGATCTTCTGCGGCGGGAAAATAACAGTGATGTTCACTTTCCGTTTCTGCTCTCTTTTTGCATATACCATTCAATACAGTTGTCAAATAAGTATTTTCACAAGTATCTCTTCGTGTCATCTTTGGTCAATGTTACGTTTAATACATGGAAGAACAAAATGAAACATTTACTGTCAGCGTTATTTACTATCATATCCTAATGGGTTTGCATTGGGCTTCTATAGGCAATCAGCATCGCTACAAGGCACGGTAGTGTTAAGTGCCATCGGGTTTATAATATAGGACTTACAGGTGGGGTCTTTTTTTCCCCGTAATGATAGTGCTTAGCATCGATTGTGTCTCCAAGCATTTTTCACAAGCTACATTTACCTTTGACGGATTCGTCCAAAGTGGTAAATTGCACCTCTTATTGATTTATTTTTATTTTTATTTTTTATTTTTTCTAGGCAAGATATGTGTGTGTATATATATTTAATATATATTATAGCTCGAAGAAGTGAAAGGTGTAACATTATAAATATAGATAGATTAATGTTATACTTTTTTAAGTGTTATAACGTTATGTCACTCAGTATATCTCTTTGTTTATTTTTGTGTGCTAAAATGGTCCTGGTGTACTGTTATGAACCACAATCCTCGTCTTTGAACTCTGATTAATTTCTTTAGAGAAATAACAAGAACAAACTAACAAACTTTTGTTTTATATCTACCAATAGGCGATACGAAACTGACTTTTTTTTTTTGGGATGAACATCAATCAATAGATGAAAATAAGACGTCTCAAGACTAAAACTTTAGGTTCACATTAATTAATGGACGAAAATAGACAATGTCTTGTTCAAAGACTAAAATCTTCTTGGTTCCCACTTATTGGTTTATAAAATCTTATAGACAATTTGATGTAGACTTCTTGATTGCCGTCAATAGGAGAAGCCAAATTCACACATCTTGAACACGAGGGAAAGAAAAGGAAAATCTCTGGTTTGGGGACTTCCAACATTAGGGAAAGAGATTGACAATTTTGGAGATCTTTTTAATTAAAAAAGGGCAGTAGTTCGTGATTTTTATGACACGACTCGACAATTACACACCATACCCGTGTTAGTAGGAAAGCATTCAAATCAATGGGCATCAAATGTTGCATGATAGACACGCTTTCTCTAATTTGTACATGGTTATGATTCAACTGCCTAACATTTCAATTTTTTCCGACCTTTTGGTGGGCGTATCTTCCTTTAGGTCCACCAAATCAAGAGTATGGAAGCGTTTAAGAAAGCCAATTTAAACTAACGATTTGAGCCTAAAGCATTGTAATGATTTAAATTTTGTGAAAGAAAATATTATAATAGTTTGAAAAAGAAACTTTTTTGTTCGAATAAGTCTCCGAGTGGGTTTTATTTTATTTTTATTTTTTTTTGGGTTAGTAGTTATAACTCGGGTTGAATCCGGGTTAGTCATGAAGTAGACTCAATGTATGCAACATCCGAGTATGAATAACATTTTTTCTTTTCTTTTTCCTTTTTCTTTTTGGTTAACATTCCACTATATTCCACAAGGCACACGCCTTTGAATACTCTTCAACCCTCCTTTAGCATTGGGTCAGGATCACCACCAGGTCTTTTTAATGCTTGTAGAGGAAAAGCCTAGAGAAGAAACAACAATTAAACTTGGTATTATTCAATATAAGGAATGCATAATGTTACGGTTCTAAAGTTTTATTTTAAATAAATTATTCCTTAGATTTTATTCACTTGAAATATTTGTTCATTTTCTTCTCTTTCTCTATCTGCAATACTGAAATAGTGAATAAATATTAAATAGTTGTAACGGTGAGATTTACCTAGAGGTTTTAGGGTTATCCTCATGTTGAAGGATTTTAGTTGGATGATGAATGCCTTTACTATTTCCTTATTATTATTATTTTTTTTGGGTATGATATACTCTATCTAAATAGTGTGGATAAGGATGATATTTTTACTTATGGATATAAGTACCTGCCCCAATAAGACAGATACAAACAATATTATATTATATAAGGGTGGTGGGTAGATATGAGGGCTAAAATTAGCCCGAAGTCAGGTTAAGGTTGGGATGCTTTTATTTTTTTATTTACATATTATTTATGTCATATATGTTGTAATATAGCAATAATAGGACATGTTTGATACATCGTATTATATTGTATTGTATTGTATTGTATTATATTGTATTGTATTATATTATATACAAAAAATACAACACAATACAATACAATATGGTATGTCAAATAAGCGTGTTTTAATGTTTTGGTATTTTTTTTAACTTCTTGGATTAAATATTAAAAATTTGGTTTTATATTGTTGGATTTTGGATTTAGTTTAAAGACTATGATTCTTGGAGTTTGACTTTGATTTTAAAGAGTTTGGTTTGTTTTTATGAGAGATTGGTGGCGTGTTGGTTTTGAGTTTTTATAATTTGACAATAATTTTATTTACTTTTAATGAATAAAGATAAGGTACGGGGATGCTAGTGACACTTGAAAGCCCACTTTCAAAACCTAGTACTGCTTGGTAATAGTCCTATAGACAATTGAAAGCCCCCCTTCAAGATTATAATGCTTAGAAATTGGATGGATGGAGCTCCTCACTTGTTTTCAGATCTATGAGTTTAGAAAATTTAGTGTGTAATGTAGTCGGATTATCTTCAAAGAGATTATCAGATGGCACAAATGTATAAGATCAATGGCACATTATAAAATATTCGTCCACAAGTTTGTAATTCAATTTTGGAAAGAAGAGACTGAGAAGACTAGTCACTCAATTCCCACGGAATCGTGTAGAAATCTTAAAGGTTATTTATGTTTTTATATTTTAGATTTATTTAAACACCGGGTATGTTTGATAGTGTTTTCAAACGGGATGAAATGGTTTTTATTTTGAAAAATAAGAATTATTGAAAAATTATCCTGAGAGCGTTTTTGAAATGTTTACATCAAAACACGTACAAAAATATTTTCAAAAACTCCCAAAATAATACCTAACTGTATCTTCAGTTTTGATCTTATCGATTGTATATCTTCGTATTAGATTTAGTACACAAATTTATTTTTTTTATCAATTTTCAATATTGACCTAAATAATTGTCCAAAATACCCTCAAATTGAGAGATAAGAGAGCTTAAAAAACTTAAAAAAAAAAAAACTTTATATTAAGATTCTTGACTTTAAAAATGTATAAAATATCTTCAAAAATAAGTGTTTCGTGTTTTATCTTTTACTTAAAAATAATTTGGCCATTTTAAAGGTAAAAATTAACTATTTACTGAGGTAATATATATATTTGTGTATTAAATCTAATTTGAAAGTATACATTTGATGAGATAAAAAACAATAGTATAGTTTTTATATTAACCCAAAACCGAGGATGTAAAAAGACAAATATCCCAAATTTTAAACCAGAGAGATTAGAATGAATACGTGGAATTGATTTAAAATTTGAGATCTCCTTACAATTACCATCAAACTTTCATTAAAAGAAAAGAAAACGCAAAGAAAACCAAGAACGATCAAAGAATATCATAATTCGCATATATGCTATTCAAGCTATGCCAATGATGAATAATTCCTCTACTCACAAAAGCGTTCAATCCGTAAAAACGAGGCAAAAAACTCAAACGGCAAATTCATGTTTTGTATCTTTTCATGCCTGAATACTCAGTTAAACCAGAATTCAGAGTTCAAGACTTGAGAGAGTGGGAGAGAGAAATAGTTAAATTGTAAGATAAAAAGGTTTTGATTTATACAGAGGGAGGGGAAAAAAGAAAAGATTTATGGACTCTAACAACGATTTTAACTGTATTGCACTCTCGAAATAAAAGTGATTTTCACAAATGACCCTCAATTTATACACCCAATCTCAAGTTGACCCTTTACTTTCGGTTTTTTACATTGCACGCTACCTTAATTTTTGTTGTTGTTGCGCCGTTGGCCCCTATATCAAGAATTCGTTCATAAATGGATGAAAAAGTATCACAGTTTCGTCCGTTAATTTTCTTTTATTTAAGTTTGTTTGGGGTTAGAATAGGGTCATGGTCCTTGAGATTGAATAGTGCGAAGACTTCTCATTTCTCAAATAAAATGTTAAAACATGGAACACCCCAAAAACTTAACAATCGCATTATAAATTGTGTTTTGTAAATATATATATATTTTTTGAATGACTGTCTTTTACGAATTTACTGCTAGATTAGAAGGGTGTTTGGAAAAGTGTTTCAAACCATTAAGTTGAAACCGCAACAATCTCGAATGTAAGAGCTTTATACTGTTTGTCAGTTCAATCTAAGTGTTTGTGGTTTAAATTTGCAATTTCAACTTTCAAGTCTACAATATGTTCGTTCATAGATTCATTTTGTTGGAGCAATGCCAAATAGCAGTTTTATTGTTTACTATTTTAGTTGTAGCGAAGATGTGTTCCTTAATATTTGTAGGAGACCATGATGATTTGGGCTGGTAAAATTATGGGCAATAGCTAGAAAATTGTTGGCACTTTTAAAAGACAAAATTGAAACATACTTGTATATCAACTTAACGAAAGAGCATCCTAACACCACCGGACGTGCGTGTCACAAAAGGATAGCTTTTTAAGTATCGTAGCAAGCCGAGCAAGTGTTTTGCTTGCGTCGAAACAAATGAGTTCTTATTGGAAGTGTTGTGAACAAAATTTCGTCCCACACTTAAACAGTGTTCTTAGATAATTTGAATTAAAAAAATTATTCAAAGAAATTGGATAAACACTCAAAGAACACAAAATGACCTCAAGAAATAAAAAGAACCTTTATTCTCTTTTTCATTACATTATACTTTTCTTATTCACGCGCGTATTTATTTTTCTAATGGATGAGTTTTATAGGGTTAATGAGACAATTAGCTCAATTACGTTTATTGAATTAAAATATGACTTTAATTTGTAAAAATTATATAATTGTCTCATAATGATATCATTAAAATTATTTATATGTAATTATATAGTACAATATGTAATATCATTAAAATAATTACTATATCATTAAAGATATTTTTAAAATATTTTAACTATTATGTTAATTTTTAATTTTATAACAATATAATTTAGACACGTATTGTAATTTTTTTGACTTTTTTATATTCTGAGGCTTTCTTGGGCTTGCTTCTTTAGTTTTGTGCATGGGCTCAGGTTGACTTGAAGTTGGCCACGCATGGGCTGAGAGGGCTGCTTTGCCTAAGGAGCATGGGCTCCAAAACCCTTAGTCAAGCATCGGGCTTTGAAGATTTGTCTGAGGTTGGCCCAAGTATAAGCTCGAGTTTTGATTTTTATTCCACTTTTAAATGAACCCAAAAATACTGCCCAACTAAAAAGCACTTACGTAGTTAATTAGTTGCTTTTATTTTGTTTTTTATTTTTATTATATTTACTCGAATTCAAAAAAAAAAAAAAAAAAAAATTCAAAGCCAAAGAGCCCAAACTTAAATTTAAAATTTAAACCGTACACTTAATAATATATAGTTGATATTTTAGGATGTTTGAAGGATGAGTTTTTAACTCAAATTTAAAAATTTAAACCGTATCCTGTAATAATATATAAAAATTTTATATTATAACAAAAGGCTATTTACAATTTAAACTCTAAAACTTAAACCACCTCATGAAACACCCAAAAACTTCCGCAAGAAACAATTAATACGAAAGAAACTCAACAGAGACAAGGCAAGAACGAAGAACAAAGAACAAAGACTTAACAAGAATGAAAATATTGATTTAGCCCAGATTTTGAAAAAACAAAAAAAGAAAAAGAGAACAATTTTGCGACCAAGACCAATCAAAGAATCGTATATGTCTTTCTCTAGGTATATTCTTAAAGAAGAAAGAAGACGATTTCCAATCCGTAGACCAGTCAATAACGAACAATCGTCTCGAAACAATTGAGGCCGTCAAACTCCGGCGCCGACCTGATCTTCTTCTGCTGCTGCTGCTGCTGCGGCCGCTGATTCATCATCTTCTTCTCCTCCGGCGCAAGTTCTCTGTTTCGATCAACGTTCTCCGTTGCTTTTTCGACCTTGTTTGGCAGCAAAGAAGAAGAGGAGAAGGAGGATCTTAGCGTCTTGGCGAAGAGTAGGTCAGCACTGAAGGCGTCGAAGCAGCTGAACATGGAATTCATCCTGGAGTTTCTGGATTGTTCTTGAACAGGATCTAGCAAGATCTTAGAGAGAGAAAGTTGTTTGTTTGAATTGTGTGTGATTTGGGAGGAAAATTGGGGAAGAAGGGGTTTGGTATATATAGGTGGAAAGAAAGGAAGAAGGAAAGGGAAGAGGAATTTCTTGGTTTCCTGATTTTTGAATTATTTGAGGACGCGTAAAAGGAAGGAAGAGCGAAGAAGACAGAGACATGATGATAATTCATTAATTATGAGGACGTCTGGGTCCTTTGTGGAGTGCTCAAGTAAATGGAAGGCACCTAACATAATACCTCGTCATGTAACTTGACCTTTGGGTCATTTTGACTTTGAGTTTCTTTGGTTTATTATTATTATTTTTCTTTTTTCTTTTTCAATTTTAAATGAAAATGAAAATATATTCGGGTTTACTTTTTATTTATTTATTTTAATTTTTTTGATACAACTCTAGTTGTTTTAGGGTTCGTTTAGTACATAAATTTGAATTAATGATTTGATTTGAGTTAGCGTCATTTGAATTAAGGTTTGTGTCAGTGATTTGAATTATTATATGAATTGACATTTGGATATGTATTTAAGTTTTAACCTGAGTATAGAATAAAATTGAAATTTATGTTTAGAGAAGTAGTGAAAATAGTTTTTGATTTATTATTAAATCTAATAAAATCTTAATATTAATAATCTTAAAAATTATACAATATAGATTTTAATTTATTTCTCTCTGTATTAAGAAAAAAAAAAAAAAAAAAAAAAAAGAGATTGAGTTAGGAGTGATGACTCCATAAAATTCAAGCTTAATAGACAGGAATGCAGGCTTCTCTTCGCTGAGAATTTTGCGTGTCGATGACCCCGTTTAACTGAACAATCTCTCTCTTTATCCTCAAGTTTTTCTTGGTTGATTTATTTTCTCAATTTCCAATTATTATTTTTATTTTTATTTTCCTACTGTGTGCAAAATGTTGTGTTTGGATAAGGATATCTAAGCTTTCTCTTCCGATTAAGGTTGTGGAAAATGGTTGGCAGAATCGAACCTAAAACCTTAAATTGCCACCACCGAGTAAACCCATATATCCGCCAATTATCTTTTTTTTTTTTTAACCTTTTGCAAAATAGCTCTGTTGTATTTTTTTTGCTTTTTGTTATTTGAAAGTTTTGATTCTCTGTGATGGGGATGAAGCAATATAAACACTTGACGTGAGATACAACTGTATTTGGTGATGCTAATTGATGTGCTTCTAAATCTGCTTCTGTTTCAAAAATGCCAATTCCATTTAAATCAATATACACTGGATTGATGATGAGTTTTTTTCCCCTAAAATCGTTTTTTTTTTTCCACAGCAAAAGGGAAAAAAAAAAGGTTTTAGAGAAAAAATCTCCCAAGCTCTAAACGTGATGAAAAAGTTGCATGTCTAAATTTTCCGTTTTGCCTTTAAATTGACCTATGTGCAAGTTATATAGGTAAAAAAATCTGCTTATTTTAACAGAAAAAGGGATAGAAGACGAAAAATGAGGACTTTTAAAAGTTGAGGGGATAAAGTGGTAGTTTGTAAAGTTTAAGGGGCAAAGTAGAGAGCATCGTAAAATTCGACGGCCATTGATATTAATAATCCTATATACTAAATAATCTAAAATGTGAAGTGGGGGACCAGGGGACAAAGAGGTCTAGTAAAAACATTGCATTGTTTCTTATATTGCTTGAAATTATAGAAACACTTATAAGAAGTGCCAAATTAAAACTCAAATTTGGGAAACATATAGTTATATTTGCGAAACATATAGTTATAAGAGTACTCTTCATTAAAGTAGTGCAAATTATTAGAAATTGGATATGAAGACTTGAAACACGTAATGAAATATGCTTTCCTTAAAGCGTTATTTGCCCCCTCTTAATTGAGATTGCTTATGAGAATTACTTTGCAAATCACTTTTAGGATATGACAAGGCTATAAATGTGTTTCTGTACTAATCAATGATGAAGAAACACTAGAAAATTTGAACATGGTTTTTTCTGAGAGAATAATCGTAAAAATAGAGTAAAATTGACTCTAATCATGTTTTTTTTTTTAATTTATAATTAAAAGATAATCGTTGATTACACCATTTGAGAGTAACTATCATCTTTCCAAAAAGATTGTAACTTTTTTGATTAGCCAAATTCGAATTTCATTTCTAAAAGTTGATAACCTTTCACAATGAATTCGAATTTTATTTTAAAGTAGTACAAATTGTTAGAAATCTGATATGAAGACTTGAGACACATAATGAAATACGCTTTCCTTAAAGCGTTATTTGTCCCGTCTCGATTAAGATTGCTTACGGAATTACTTTGTAAATTGCTTCTAAGATATGACAAGCTTATGAATGTGTTTCTGCACTAATCAATGATGAAGAAACACTAGAAAATTTGAACAAGGTTTTTTTTTTCCTGAGAGAATAATCGCAAAAATAAGACTTTTTTTAATTCAAAATTAAAAGATAACTGCATCTTTTTAGAAAGATTGCAACTTTTCTGATTAGCCAAATTCAAATTTCATTTCTAAAAGTTGATAACCTTTCATAATGAATTTGAATTATTTTAAATTAATTAATTAAATCCAAAATTAAAATAAAAAATTATATATAAATTTAATTAAATAAAATAAAATATTATTTTATTACATGTGTGCACAAGATTTAAGTGTTACTTAATTGTACAAGTCATTAAACTTTTTAAAAGGGTAAAGTCTTATAATATCCTATAAGCCTTTATAAGTTTCTTATGTGGGACTATAATTTGTTACAACACTTTATATTTAAACTTAAACAATTCTAATAAAAATAAAAGGTTAAACAGATGAGGAGATCACCAAGGGGGGCCTTGGAATTCTCATTCAAGCATGTAGCTATACCTTCTCTCTCTTTTTAATGATGTATGAAACGTACAGGGGAACAGTACTCGCTTGGGCATTGTCTTCATTCGCAAAGGCTTAAAAATTTAGCAATAGTACTTCCTCACAATCTCAGAGTGTCTACATGACTATTAGAGTGTCTTACAGGGATTTAAACTTTACAAATAATATAAAGCTCTTACATGCTCTAATATACGGTTACATGCTCTAATATACGGTTCAAAAACTCTAGTGTTAAAATTCTAATCACCCAAACAACCTATATATATCAAATACATGTGCTCATAACTGTTAACTTGAAAGATTTTTTTTTCCCCTTTGAAATAAGTGAATTCAACGACAGACCGTTCTTATGACAAACTAATAACACCGACAACGGGAAGGCTTTTCTAACTTTTTCTCAACGTAATGATTTTTCCTGATTAAACTCTTATATTTACATGCCAAAAAGGAGAAGACAAGAGGCAGAGATATAAACCCAATATTTGACAGAGGTGCTAAATTTTGATCGAAAGGAGAAATGATAAAAATAAAAAAGAATGAATATATTAAATTAATTCAGATGTTTGAGACTTCTATACTATTACAACCTTTCAATCACAAATTAAAAAAAAAAAAAAAAAAAAAAAAGAAGAAGACCAAGAAGAATCAAGAGTATTCCTATCAGTCACACATAATTTGTACGTTTCAACATACAAATTCTTAGCCTTAAACCTAGTCGCTTAATTAATAAAGAACAAAGGTCTCAAAAATTTTGTGCCCGTCAACCTTCATGGGAGGTTCTTCCTTGACGTCTTGCTTTTCTTTCTTGTTCTCCTTCGATTTGTCACCGTTCCTTTGCATCGACAACAACCGTATAATCTCACCGGCAGGAACGGAGTTATTCGTCGAACTCTGCCCCCTCGCGGCTACTTCAGCTGAGCAAATCTCGTAGAGAGCGGAAAGCCAATTCATGGTTGGAAGTTTTCAGACTGAGAGTGAGAGAGAGAGAGATTAATAAAGAGATTCTTTTCGTTGGAGAGATGATTGATTTGTTTGTGAGAAGATTTGCCAAAGAGGGGTTGTAATTATATAGAGAGAGAGGAATTATTTTCGGATTAGGATAACTGAGTTTCCTAATCTTAAAAGGTTTCTAATATTTTGTAGAATCTTGAAGTGCTTGGAAAACTATAACAGATCGTACCCAATACTTCCGTTGCTTTCGGCTAAGTAAATAAACAAAGCTTATCTTTTTAAGGAAAAAATTATTAAGTTTGAGGATGTTGAGATACGGCTATGTGTTCACGAGTTTTAAACTATTTATGCACAGTATTTTTAAGTTAATCCATATTTGGATTATGATTACTCTTGGATTATTTAAAAAAGATCATAAATAAATTAGATTGTAATTTTGTTTGATTATTTTAGTATATTTGTTAGCATTTTAATTTTCAAACCCAAACAATCCTTCAAGTTTTGAGTCCCGATTGGTTCATAGATTTGAACAAAAGTTTAAATTATAATAAAATGGTTTAAAATATGTTATGAATCCACGACCAAAGGCATTACAAATCCTTCCTTAAAAAAAGAAACAAAAAAAAAAAATCAATTTCATGAATCCATGAACATTATGCACTTATGCTGTTAGAACAAATTAATTGGTTTTTTAATCAACAAATCAGATTACACACTTAATAGAATAATAATAATAATAAAAAAGGATCATTACTATTTGCACATTACAAGTCATACATACTCAAGAAGGGCTAATATTCAATGTGGCTGTGACTTGAGAGGGTGTCGTAAATAATTCAACGAAATCCACTTCACCAGTTCTAACAAAAAATATATGAACGATTATTTTTCAAGCCTAGTAACACGAAATAATCTTATATGAATAAAATCTTTGCTTCATATCAAAACTTGAAAAACAGAGCTTCGTTACTGATGATAAAATTAAAAAAAAAAAAAATCACTGACATGCAATAGAATCGCGGGAAACAAGACGCAAAATTAAAAAGAATACAATTACGATCAGTCTCTCAGAAAATAGAAAGAAAGAAAAAAACTAAACAAAGAAAATCAAATCAGAGAATCCTATAAATCCTGTCCGAGCGATTCCTCCGATCAAGAATTCCTACCATTCGCATGATTCGAAGACTATCAGAATCGCGTCGGAAAGAAACACGAAATTTGTCAGTACGGGTCGAGCGTCTCGAAGTAGCGGAGTCCGTCGAACTCCGGAGCCGATCTGATCTTCTGCGGCGTCTTCGTCTTCGTCTTCTCGGCTAATTCTCTGTTTCCTTCCGATTTCCTTCCGATCGTCTTCTCCGTCGCTCCGTCGTGTCGCGGCGGAGACTTGGCGTCGACGGCGGCGGAGTAGTAGGCCCTGGAAGTCGCCGTCAGGGACTTTCCCGTGAGCACTTCGAGGCAGTAGAAGTCGAAGCAGCTGAACATCGAATTCATCTTTGAGTTTCTTGAAGCAGAGTTCTAGGGAGAAAAAGAGAGAGAAGAGAGAGGGGGTTCGTGAAGATTTGCTTCTCTTTTGTTTTTCTTTTGGGGAGAAGGTTCGATTTGATATGATTTATATAGAGGGAAAGAGCGGAAAAGGCGGCTGCTTTGTGGGGTAAGTGCTAAAATACAAGCCTACAACTGACCCACGAGACTCGGTCATCTTGATGATCAAGTACTTTTAAGTTCGCCCTTTTTTGCTTATCTTGACTTTGAAAAGATTTTTCATTTAAAAGATTAGCCTCTCGTCCCGATTGTATATATATTTTTATACGGAATTATACAGGTTTCTTTTTTAAGAGAGATTTCTACAATAAGACTTATTATTTTCTCTTATTAATAAGAATATTTTCTATCTATCAGATATAAATCTAACGATGCAAAATAATTTTGGAAAAATAAACTCATTCATTCCAAAATATCCCAAAACTCAGAATTTAAAATTCAAAAACAAAGTTAAAATAATAAAAAACAAAACACAATTTCAAGAAAAAATTTCAGATCTCCTCCATCTACTAGAGGAGTCATTGAAGTTCTCCTCTGTCTCACCGAAGACGCGATGATGATGGCGTGGAAGCACGACTATCTTTTGCGATGGTAGAGCAATCTACCATGGTTGTAACTGGGTTTTGGCAACCAGGTTTTTGTCTGTTTTGAGCTTTTTCGACAACTGGGTTTTTGTTAGTTTTGAGCTTTTTCAACAAAAAATCGTCAACCAATCTGAATCTAAAATGATTACGTTATAATACCCTTCCATAGGTTCTAGGTTTTGCTTGAACTTGACGATCGATAAATCCAAACTCGACTTTTGAGTGGCTTGAATTGAACATTTTTAGTTCTTACATACTATAGTAAAATTATTTCTATTTTTAGTTTTAACTGTGTTGTCAAACACACTCTTAGTTTAAAGAAATTTGAGTTTTTTCTTTCTTTCTTTCCTTGCTTCCTTCTGTTCAAAGTACTATGAATGTCCTTCCTGTTTTTAATGATAATAAATAGTATGCTCAGGATTTTTTTTTAAATTACTCTTACGTTTCTTAAAAAATATATTTCTTTGTACCATGGTATCTTTTTGGATAATAAATGCGTTCCCATCCTAGTAACCAATTGACAAAATTTAATTATTAAAAATAAAAATCATTTAAACCTAACAACCTCAACACATAAACAAAATTTAAATATTAAAAATAATAATACAATTTATTTAAATGTTAAAATTTAATTGGGAGGAAGTTGAAGAGACAAAAAAAAAAAAACCCAACATATCTTAATTCAAATAAAGACTTTAAATACAAAAATGATACCAAACAGATCATTCACAACACACTGTACCAATTTAGCTTTTTTCCTCAAAAATTGAACTTGTTTGTTGAGGTGGTGGAGCAATGTTTTTTAAAAGATCGAATTATCATAAGATATGCATGCTAGGATAACGTGTGTGTGCGCCTTTTTGTTAAAATACCCACTTAAAAGTTCTAAAATATCTCTTTCTTTCCCTTTATTTTCTTTGCTATGTATATATTAAAGTTATTAACACTAATGATCCTTATACTTTAAAATGTCCCCATTTTAGCCCATAAACTTTTAAAACCATTATTTTACCATCTCAATTTTCAAAAGTCCTCACTTTGTCCCTTCTATCTTTTTTTTTTTTTTTTCTGTTAAGATACAGTTTTTTACCCATGTGATGATCGCCATTAGTTGACGTATTGACTTTTTAATATTGTCAAGAACTAGCTACTTCGACCCTTAGTGCAGGCGGGCTGTGCGGCACATGCTTCATCTCTCTCGGCTAGCAAGATAGCCTAGAATGTTACCTATAAAGCAACAAACCATGATTGTAAACCATGTTGCTAGCATAAGTATGCATAAGCATGTCACAACAAAACAAAAGCATCATGGGAACTCAATAAGCGACAACAACCAAGGTGACCAAGTACATAGAAAATAAGTTGGCACACATAACGAGGTAAACACGTGCACCGAGCATAGAACAATCAATCACAAAACAAAACAACACATACCTAAAACATGGCTACTTTTTTTAATTGATAAGAACGAGGGAGTAAACGACTAAAGCTCGCATCATGCTGGTGGCCCCGACCTATGAGTACCTCAAGGGTAATTCATTTAATCTATACAACATTGTGAATTTTAAATTAATTTTAAAATTAAAAATTAGTTTATAACTTTGAAACCTTAGCACCCGTTTGGTTGGTTGCTTTAGAGAGAGGTTAGAAGAGGGACAGTAGAGAAAGAGAGCTTTTCAAAAGAAAAAAAAAATAGAAAGAAAACTAAAAGAAAGGATAAAATTGAAAATAAAATTGGCCTATTGTTTATTAATCATTGGTGAATACACTGTTTATTTGCAAAGGTTTCAACAATTTGGCCAATTTTTAAGATGTTTGATATTTTCAGTTTCAACTACAACTTTTAGATACTATAGTATGAGACTCTCATACGTTACAGCGTCAAGAAAAAGTGAGCTAAAAAGCAAAGTTTTCATGTGTTACAATAGTTTTAATTAAAATTGGTTTAAATCAAATGCCCAATTACTATATAATTTCTCATCAATTTATACATAAGTACATTCATTTCACGCTGTTTAATGCTAAATATTGTATTGTTATAAGCAATATATTAGACTGAGTCATTAAAAAAATGAAAAGAATATTGTTAACGGAGCATCAAGGGAAATAGCAACTTTGAAAGGTCGATTAAACGTAGCGTCAAATATATAAATTAGGTTTAGTAAAAAGCATATTCATGACTAAAATGTCAAAAATACACCTCTCTCTTTTTTTCTTTTTCTTTTTCTTTTTTTTTTTCATTTTCCCCTTTTTTTCTTCTTTATTCTCTCTTTGTAACCCTTAGGAGTGTTCATGGATAGGATTTTGTAGATTTAAGGTCAATCCGTAATCAAATTCAAAACTTTCGAATTGAGAAAATCTTAATCCAAAATCTAATCCAAAACCTTCAGATTAGATTCACAGATTCGCGGATTAAGTTATGACTTTTTAAATTAATAATATTGAATGCTAATTTTTTTCATCATCAAATATTAAAATAAGCAATCCATAATATAAAATAGCTTAATGAAGTTATATTTGTTATAACCAATTATTAAGCGAAACTAGTTTGAATAAAACTTAACATTTGATGTTGTGAATCGATATGTGAAATTTATGTGCATTGCACTGCATATTGTGATTTTTAATATACGCCAGTATGTAAAGAATTATGAAAAATATGAAATGATTATACTGGTGAGCTATGACGGGACTCTTAAGCGTTTAGAACGCAATGATGTAAAACTTTTAAGCATCAAGGACGCAATGATTAGGCATCTAGGATGTCATGTGAGATGTTGAGCATTTGGGATGCCGATATTAATACTTCCCCCTCTAGGAAACACTAAACAGTGTGCACACTATGTTAAGAGTATGAAAGATATAGTGAAGAGTAAATAAAATAAAAGGATGATAAAGTGAAAATTTAAAGAGTAAACATATATTAATTAAGCTCATTCATTCAAATGCTACTCATGCATGCATAATTTTACTTATTAGACATTAGTTCACTCATTTTTATGGTGATCACTTGGAAAAGTTGTATCATTTATATGATATGTTAAGTTGTGCTATAAATAAACATGTGTGGTATTTATAAAAAGTACATCTTAAAAGATTACATTTATAAAAATTGCCCTTATTATCGGGTTGTGTTTAAAAAAGGGCCTAATTTAGAAATGGAAAACCATAAGAGAATTGATTGGAGTTGAAATGATTGAAGTTGAAATGCTTGAAATTTTAACAGGCTATTTGGCTGAGTGGTGGGAACCACGGTTCCCACCACAAACTCAATTATGAATAATGTAAAGCTCTCACATGCTACAGTAACAATAAAAAAAATTGCTACAGTGTAAAGCTCTCATATGCTGTAGTAAAAGTGGTTCTAACTAACGGTTCCCATCACTTTTCCAAATACCATATAAGTGTTACTAATAGATGAACAATAATTTATTTTGAGGTTTTTTTTATAAAACATAACTTTGAAAAGTGTGGCATAACATGTAATTTTCTCTGATGGTAATTGCTTGCAAAAAACATTGGAAAAGATTTTTTTTTAAAGAAAAATAAGAAAGTTTCATTTTAATGTATATTATGAAAGTTAGTTATAAAATATATAAATATATAAGGAGTTTTAAATTGGCAGATTGAGAATTCTTCAATCCGTAATCCGATTTAAAACTTTCAGATTGGGGTCAATGACATACAAAGGCGAGTAGGGTTCTCCTCCATGTGGAGCACACCCGTTTCTTCACACCCAAAACAAATTGAAGCAGCTCCAAGGGATAGCTTTTTGTTGCCGGATGAAGGTCTTACGTCGGCTAAGAAGACAAAAAATTCCATCTTTTTTGTGGTTCTAGAGATCGGGGAGATAAAAGTTCGCCCTCCCTATTTTTAGTGGGTGCTCGCAAGGTCAAAGTAAAAAATTCTATTCTTTCATTAATACAGGGGTAGGGGGAATAAATAGTTCCGTTGAACCCAAAGCCAGGAAGTCAGCCAGTCTATTCTTAATAAGGGTATAAGCCAATATGGTGCGCAAGACGGTAATCTTTTTTTCTAAGAGTCCTCAGTCCTAGGGTCCTCGTAGTCCATTAGGAAGAAGGGAAGCTAGGCGGTGAGTAGCCAAGATTGTTTTCTCTTATCACCCCAAGGAAGCTTTGAAGCTATTCGTCTTTCCTTTACTAAACATAAAGGGATTAGATTCAAAAAGGGTCTACTAAGAAGAGGCAACCCGCCTACAGAATAAGCAAGCCCAGTCTAGAACTAAATCAAAACTCTTCGTAATCTAATCCAAAACCTTCAAATTAGATTGGGGCGGGTCTTATGGATTCGCGGATTTTGTTAACATCCCTAGTAACCCTAGGTCATTGCCATACTGCTAAAGTTCGCTGTCACCCAGGTCATCAACATCAACATTTGCATTACCAATGATGAGGTCGTAGCCGTTATTCTCTCGTGGCGAAGATCAAAGCAAACGACTTTGCGATCTCGCAATATTTGATGATTGTTGAGGAGAGCTTGCAATGCTTGGATGATTGATTACCGTAGGTGTTGCAAATTTCACGTTTCATCATGGAAGAAGTTTGTTTGCTGGAGGAGATGATCGCGATCAATCATTCCTTAGACATGGCAACAACGACGTGGGTGTAACAAAGGTAATGGACGAGCAAGTCCAACTATAGGAGCAAGAGCACGATCTTGACAAACTCCAATAGCGGGGGACTAACGAGATCTCACGACGACATCTTGGAGGAGAGAAGACTATTGTGCTAAGGAGAGAGAAAGGAGTGGGGAAAACTTGTGGCAGCTTGGGGAAAAAAGAGAGAAAACGAGAGGGAGAGAGAGGAGAAAAACCTTAGGTTAGAGGGTATCTTAGTTTATACAATTATTTAATTTGAACAGTTGGACTAATATATGATATTTTCTATCTTAAAGTATATCTGAGACATTTGCTAGGAATAATTTGAGAAAGTTTGATTCCTACAATTTTGTCACACCCCGGGGTATGGGAGGTGACGTGGTGGATTAATTAAGTTAATTAAATAGAGATTTAGTTAAACATTAGGTTTTAGAATTAGTTTTATAAATAAAAATGTGATAATTTTAAAATCATTTGTTTAAAACAAATAGTTATAATATTCGAGCAAATGAAATAATAAATTAAACAATAAGGAATAATAAAAATAAAAACATAAGGTGAGGCAAGAATGGGTCTCACTGGCCCACATCTTATGCACACACACAGTATTGACAATATTACAATACAACTACAGTCCAGTGTAAAAGAAAAAGTTAAGATCTTACATGCCTTAAATTGTTATAATACAACCTACCTAAATCTTTTACTGATCGCAAGTCCGGTCAGCGAACTCTTGTTCGATCCTAAGCTGATATCCACCTATGGGGTAAGATTTTAAAACAAGTAAAATGTGAGCGAAAGGCTCAGTAGTACTATATCTTAAAAATAAACAGATAAATAGTTTCATAGAACATTTCTTAATAAATAAATAAAAATAAATTAAATAAGTACTTTCGTTTATCAAAAGTATGTTCAAAACAGTTTATCCAGTGTACCTTTTTATTATTTCAAGCAAACCATGATATTCACCACCGAAGTGGCCCAACTTGGTTTCAGGACCTGTCCCCAAGATCGTTTACTACATGACCCGATCTTTGATATGACATCATGCCCGTATATCTTTTTATAATTAAAATCTCTATTTACAAAATATAATCATTAACATTTATTATGAGGTTTATTATGAAAACACCTCAATCTACTGTTTAATAAAATAGTTTACAAGAAATCCTTTTTCAACCAATCATTGAAAAATATTTTATTAAAAATCACTTTGAGCCCAATACATTTAAAATTGGCTACCAAAGAAAGGGTAGAAGTCCTACCTCAATACTCACGTAGGTGCCCCACACCGTGATCCCGGTTCGCTAAACGTTAGCTCCGCGGATCCGCTCCGCGGATCCACGCATAACCTTGAATACAAACTTGGTCTATTAGTGTCTAACCCAAGATATTCTAGGTTATTAAATCATCTTATAGTGTCCTAGTGTGCAATTTAGGTTTATAAAATTATTTTATAAAGTTAAAATTTCAATCGGGGTTCAAAACAGTGAAAACGGGTGAAAAATCACAAAATTACACCATGCCCGGTCGGCCTGCCGATCTCCTTGGTTCGGCCGGCCGAACTGCACAGTTCGGCCTGCTAGAAAACCAAGTCCTGTCGGCCGAACATTTTCAGGTTCGGCCTACCGGTCGGATGAATCCGGCCTGCCGAACTCAAACTTCGGCCTGCTAATATGAAAAATTCTAGAAATTTTCATGCACGGGTCTCGGCCTCCCTGAGCCCAAATCTTCAATTCCAACTTGTTTTCTCAATTCTCAGGCATGGAAAATGATCATAATTGATAGAAAAACATAGTAAGTTACTTTTTGATGCATCAAAACAAGTTTTAAACAAAATTTTTGAAAAAACCCAAAAATTAGAAAAATTTGAGAAAAATGAAAAATCTAAGTTTATATTCAAAGTTTATATTCAAGTTAATCTAAGTTCATCTAACCTAGATTGAAAGATTTCTAAGCTTAGAAATGCTTAGATTTCAAAATGCAAGAAAATTTAAAAAATTGATAAAGTTTAGAATTTTGAAAACTAACCTTGAATCGAAGCTTGAATCGAGTTTGTGGTTGCTCAATCGTATTCCCGAGCTTTCAATCCACAATCCTGAAGTTTGAAATCGAATTTTGATTCAAAATTTTTTAGAGAGAGAATGAGAGAGGATGTGAGAGACCGAGAGAGAGGAAGGGAGAGCGAGAGAGGAGAGAGAGAAAATGAGGAAGAGAGAGAGAAGTGAGATATAAATAGAGGGAGAGAGACAACTGTTTTTACAAAACTGTGTGTAACGGCACACTGTTTTCAAATGGGGTCAATTTAATATTTGACAAACTATTTTGTTCCACAATTTCAAATAACAATTAAAACAATTTAAAATAATTTAGAGTAATTAAAGATCATTAAACGAATAAAATGACATAAATTTAAAAATTTCACAAGATGATCAAATTAAGTTTAAAATAATCATTATGGCACACTAATTCACCATTTTATATTCTAATAACATCTAATTAACTTCGGAGTGTTACAAATTTCCTCATTATTAAATATTTAAATTGTGAGATATGCTTTACTACAAATCAGACCCTATTCTAAGATATTTTTTGCAAACAAAACCTCACGAAAATAGATTAATAATCAATAATTATGTATGTTATTTTTATAAGTAGCATTAGCGTTAGTTTAAAAAGGTTGTCTTTGAAAATATTAGTCTTGATAAAAAAAATGTTGTTCAAAATTTTATTTAGAGAAAAACTACAATGAGAGAGGTTAGTTTTCTTCAATAATGAGACACATTTTTTGTACATTGGATATGTGCAACAAGTGGTAAAAAATAAACAAGCTTACCATAAGTTAAATTAGCTCATACACATTAAATTTATCAAAAACCTAAAAATTAAAAAGTCCAATAAAGTCATCTAAAAATAGGAAAAAAAAAGTGCCATTGAGGGTCTCGATGTTGGTCGACCCCTGCCATCCTAAATCTCGACAACAATCGCACTTGCCTTTGGTCACAATTAATGGAGGTCGCAACTAAGATTTCAATATCCTCGCAACGAATGTTGCAACTAAGAACACGAATCCATACGTTTGGACGTCTGCTTCAGTCTCCATCCCCCATCCGTCTAGTACCATCCCTTTGCCTTCATGGGTTGTGACCCACCCCTCGCCCGTCCATCACAATAGTAAATCTAATGGGTTGCCTGAGTTCTTCTTTAAATTTTTATGTGATTTTCTCCTCCGTTTTTTTTTTTTTTTTTTTTCTGTTATTATTTGATTAAGAGAAGGGTTGCTATTAGATGGACCAGTAGATCTAATTGGACGACTACAAACGCATGCCTTTTTGATGGGCTAAAAACACCTATCTTATGGAAGTCTTCCCCTTTTAATTTAACATTTTAAAATATATATATTTTTTGGAAAAAGTCGGCTCTATAAATTTCTGCACCAAGAGTGTGGGTCCCATGATAGTCTTGAGACTCTGAAGAGTGGTAAAAGTTGGCACTTTGGAGGATCCAAGTTTTGTCTTTTGTTGCTTTCTCAAAAATCGGCTGCAAGGATTTTTTTAGGGACTTTTTTTTTTGTTTAATAGAACGCTAGCTTGGGAACTTGTTCTTTACTTAACAACGTTGACACGCTCTTACTCCAATCACATCATAACAAAGAACACTTTTTTTTATTATTTTTTGCCGCGAAGGCCACAAATATGTTTTGTATGTTAAAGCGATTTGCTTTTGTTTTTTACGACTCTTTGCCCTTTTCCTTCGTTTTATTCATTTATTTGCAACATCCGAAAAATCGTGTTTGGCAAAAACATTTTAACTCATAAATTTAAGTAGCTTTTAAATGTTGTAATATAAAATAAAAATATGTTAAATTATAAAATTATATTTAATAAATTTAATTTTAATTAAAATTTTTAATTATTATATTATAAAATTTTTATATATTTTAATAATTAAAAAAATTAAATAACGACATAAAACTTTTATATATTATAAGTTTAGTTTATAAATTTTAATATTTACTATATTTTTTAGGCATCTTATCAAACTTTTACATATTATATTATTTTAGTTTTTATTTATTGTTGGAACTATGTTACCGAACCTTTAAAATAAGCGAACAAACTAACTTTATTGATAAGTCCTCCCTTTATGAGACTGATGACAGAGTTGTCGATAAGGACAGAAGGCCGTCCTTCGTTGAACTGGAATATTCGGAAAAGTGAATGACGTGGAGCTTCCACTGAGAAATGTAATATTATATTAACAATAAGCCAATTTTAACGGTGGAGATTTATTTTTATTTTTGGGGAGACGATCGAGTGGGATTACTTTCGTGGCTACTGGACATCCACAACTGTTTATGCCTTGTAATGGTCCCTTCTCCAAAGACACAAGACAGACACCCTTTTGATTATATTTTAACTGGCAGCTTTTTTTTATTTTTTTTTTTTTTGGCCGGCTGTTTGATGATCATGGAACTCGTTTTAGTTTTTATTTGTTCTATTTTAATTTATTTTCTTAACAAAATAATTAAAACTATTAGTTAAAATTGTTTTTAATATAACATATTAAAATTTTATATTATAATAATTTTTTTATTGTTATTATAGTGTGTAAAAATTTTACATTATTTGTAACCAAGAAAGTAATTTAGACTATTAATATCAAATATTAATCATGAAACTCGGTTGAAAACTCTTTTCTTTTCTCTTAGTGTTTTGAGATGAGCTTGTCTTTCTGGTAACCCAATCCAAATTTTGATTTCCAACTAAAAAAACAAATCAAAATATTGATGTTTGGTGGCCTAACGTCTGCAGACTTCTGGAAGAAAATTTTGGAAAGACAAAGTGGAATTTTTTCCTTTTCTTTTTCTTTTTCTTTATAAATGAAGCGTTCAACCAAATACAGTACATAGAGCTAGCGGTCAGTTTTTTTTTTAATTCCTTCACGTGATTTCATGGGCTTAGATAATCACTCATGAGATAGGGACGGGACGTAAGCAATAAAAGGATTTTTGTACTGGCAATTACATGCAAAATCGATAGGAAAAAAAAATTCCCATATTTTTCTCTGGCCACGAAAATTTGAAAGCCGAATTCATTTTTGAATGAAAAACTGGTAAGTATCAACCAGGGACAAAGAGACGCATATTTCAAGCTGAATTTTGTCAGGCGCGCCAATAAGAAATTAGAGCAAAATAATAAGAATTTGCAACCATTAGTTTCAATTATCTAACAATCTAGGCTTCAAATTGCACTCACAGCTTCTTTAAAACAAATGCAAAATCAAGTTCTTATATTCACTAGCAACCAGAGTGGAGTCCGGAAAAATTTCCGGGAGACATGAATTAAGCTAAAGTTTGGTGCCATCCTCAAAGAACACCTTCTTGGCAAATCGGCGATTGTACTCTGTAGAAGTCATCGGGAAGACAATCCGCAGCCTCTTGACCTCGGCCTTTCTCTGAAGGTGCTCTACAGGACCCCCATTGACTGCAACGCAAGTCCTTGCCTCCTCAAGAATGATACGTGCTCGAATCGGATTATTAGAGTTTACAACCAGATAGCCACTCACCACAAAAGGTCAACATATGGCCTCATTCCTGCTGTAAGATGGAGACCAATCCACCGGCAGAGGCTATGGCACATGTCACCTACCCTTTGACAGACTTTGATGTGAAACACGAGTCATGAATCAAACCTACCTAACACCCGGTTCAAGTGGTGGCCTATAAATAGAGCGCATTTACTGCAGCTCGAGGCCAACGTGCTCTTTTCCAACTACCTAGCTCCCATATTTTGCTGAACAGTACCTACCTTGAACGTTGAAGAGCCATTTTCTGGTACCACACCGGTGTCTTCCTTTACCTTCGAAGCGTTCCTCCTTTTGTTGCAGGTACGTCTAAGCAAGCCAAGACGGACAAGGGAGAGCTATTCGAACATTATGCGCAGCCGCATGTTGTGTTAATCAACTACCACCCCTTTAACTATTTTTTTGAACTCTATTTCTTTTTATCTTCTTTTATGTATTTGTATTTTTTATTTTTCCTTTAAAATTAATCAAATTTGTAATAAGTTCAATTCATTTTAAAGTTTAAAGTTTGTAAAGTTATGAATTTATATTGTAGTACAGTCTATTTTTTCTTTATTTGAGATTTTGTTTCGAAATGGGCACGTTTAAAGTCAAAATAAGGGTATTATTGAAAAATTCTTAACAACTACAAAAAGTTAATATTATTAAAGAAGTAAAATTTAAGGATAAAAGGAACTTTTTATTAAAAAAATCTATATAGAAACTACAATTAATAATTGTAAGGGGACAAATCAATTAAAAAATGTGAAAAATATTTTTTTGGACCACATAGCTGGAGCCCCTTGGGCCAGGAATTGCTGCCCCGCCTGTGCTTATGGTGGCTAAACCCTGCCGCCAACATTTATAGCCATTGAAATCATATGATTATTCCATCACAACGTCAATAAATAAAAATAAGGGAAAATACAGTAAATATATTTGACACTAAGGATTGAAAATCATCGCAGCCCTTTTAGAAAATTCTAAATAAGTGCACATTACTGAAGACAATTTGGGCAATTCCAAAAATACCCACAACATGGAGAACACATGGGTTCTTTTTCATTTTCCTTTGTTTCCCAGCTTCCTTTCTCTCTTCCTCTCTTTAGTTTTTTACGATCCCAACTTCCCTCTCTCTGTCTCCTCCTTCTCTCTCTTCATCTCTTTTTGATTTTTCACGATTCGATCGAAACAACGACGGTGGGCGGATGGACGGAAAGATCAGAGCGGCAAGGAATGACGGGCGTCCAGATCAACGGCAAGGAAGGACCACCAACCAGATCGGTGACTAAGGATTGGCAGCCAGATCAGAACTGCGACGACAGAGTTGACCTCGAGCACCGGCAAAGACAGATCAGGAGTTTGCGACCGTAGCCGTTCCATCTCATTGTTGAAGCTCCGTGTTGATTTTCGTAGCGTTTTGCCTAAGCCGAAGCCGCGATCTCCTCTGTCTTCACGATCTTAGCTGCATTTCTGTCGTATCGCTGATCTCGAGCACCGGTTCTCGGTATTGTCCGTCAAAGCTTCGGGTCATGAGCCAAGATTGCCAAAACCCGATGCCTCTTCTTCTTCTTCCTCCGCCTTTCACGGACTCTAACGTCTCTTCTCATGCTTTGAGCAATCCTATAGTCATTTCTCACTCTAAATCTTGAGCCTCAAAAAAGGGGGAAAAAAAGAGAAAAACTAGCTCTCGTACTTGAAGACCTTTGTCCCCAAAGGTGAGACCTTCATTTGTATTTTGTATTTTTTTAATTTTTGCTTATGATTTTGGTATTTGAAGGGTTTTAATTTTGTTTTTGTTCGTAATTTTCATGCAACGAACTTCACGTCTTGTTTCGGCTTTGGTACACTTACTGGATGAGCTTTTTGTCTGGTTTTTTTTAATCTAAAAAAAAAGAGGAAAAATGGATTTGTTTTAGATTTTGATCTTTTTTGTGTGTTTCTTTTGAGGTTTTTGATATGGCTTAGATGTGTTTTCTAATCGTCGACGATGTCGCCAGTACTTGTGATGTCCGGTGACATAGTCGGTAAAGTTTTGTATTTGAACGAAAATACGGTATAGTCATGGATATACTATATTACTTGGCTCTGATTACTCTATTGGTAACTTTTGTATTTATATGTAAATATTATATTTCTCGGCTCGCGGCAAAATCCCTAGTGTTGGTGGTGGTCGTCGAATGTGTCCATAAATTTTTAATTTACATATAAATATAGTATGTCGCAACTACCAATGGTGCTAGCGAAGTCAGTGGCGAATATTTGTATTTATGGTATTTTTCAAAAAATATTGTATTTTTTAGCCATCGATAGTTTGATGAAGTCATCCATGAATTTTTGTATTTAATAATAATACTATGTTTCACTTGAAATAAATAAAATATTATATTTCTCGGTTGCCAACGGTCCGATAAAGTTGGCAATAAATTTTTATATTACACAGTAAATATAGTATTTCTTGATAAATATTATATTTCTCGACTGTTGACAACTCAATGAAGTTGTTAGTGAATTTTTATATTTATATGATAATACAATATTTCAAGTGAAACGCCGACGGTCCGAGGAAGTCATCGGTAAATTTTTGTATTTACATAGTAATACAATATTTTAAGTCCCAGCCATGACGGTCCGACAAAATTATCAGTAAATTTTTGTATTATAGGACAAATACTGTATTTCCTACTAAATATTATATTTCTTAGCTACCGGTGATTTAGCGAAATTATGGGTGAATTTTTCTATTTACATAGTAATATTGTATTTTAAGTGAAAAACTGTATTTTGCAGCAGCCGAAGGTCCAACAAAGTCATCGGTTAATTTTTGTTTTTACATGGTGAATAAGGTATTTCTCAATAAACATTGTATTTCTCAACTGCCAGTGGTTCAGCGAAGTCGTCTGTGAAATTTTGTATTTAAACAGAAAATACAATATTTATCGGTAAAAATTGTATTTACATGACTAACAACGGTGTCCACAAAGGAGGAGAGTGAGAGATACAAAAATACAAAGGTGGGGATATTTTAAGGTTTTGTTCTTAATTTCTCAAGAGAGATTTCTCAATTTCTTATATTATGTTATATATTATATATTTTAAACCTATGTGACATTATTTACTAAGATTTAACCTTGATATTCTATTTTACTCTCTCTCCTTAAAAATAATGTAGTTCAAAAAAAAAAAAAGTTTGTGTGTGTGTGCATATTTTTACAAGTGATCAGTGAAAACCTATTTGAAACCCATCCAAAGCCAGTGAAAACGACAATATTTTTGAAACAATTTTTGGTTCCTTAGCTAGGGTCTACAGTGGACTAGTTGCCGTTTTCCCGGCTTCATCAGCTGCTTATCAGCTGCTTTTGCCGCCACGTTGTCACTCCCCATCTTCAACGGCGGGCGCAAGGGTATTCCGAAGATTGCTCTTTTGGAGACGAATTAGGAACAGTTTCTTTCGTTAGAGCAAATATATTTATGTTTTATTTGAGTATATTTCTATTTAATAAATGTTTATTTCATTTATTTGATACACTAAATTGTTCAAGTTGATTTGAGAAGAACATTTTGTGCTAAAGTTTTATAAGCAAACAAAGTTTCAAAACTAGACCTTAAGTACGTAAGGAGATATAATTTCAAGATAATAGTCTAAATATATAATCTGCAATTAGTAAAATAAAGTTGGGCATTTTATTTTTATAAAGTAGTTACGAGTATGTACTTTGTATAGGAAATGATTAATTTTTATCATTGTGTTGGAAAGACTGTAATATATTCCTCTAACATGTTGAGATCAAAAGGTCACATTAGAATGAGTGGAAACACATTTTTGATGTTTTGTTAGTTAAAACATGACGTTGTCGCATATGTTCTAATAATTGCATTGATACATGAATAGATACTTAAACAAATGAAAAGATACCTTTTAAATGAAGAGGTACATTTAAGCAAAGGTTGTGTGTATTAAACCGGTTATGTCTATTAATGAAATAACAACCTCATCTATTCTTAAATCTTGAAAATTATACAGGTTTCATATCTTATTATGAAATACTATATTGTTGTTAGATTTTGTGTTTAAGTGTTTGTTGTATTTTAAGGTAATTTGTTATAAAAACTCTTTAACAAACTTGAATAAGTGAAGACAAATAAAACCTTTAATAAAAATATTTTATACACGCCTCAAATACATTTTTATTTCTAAAAATTCAAAACCTCCGTTCTTTCTAAACACTTGAATTCTCTAACACATTGTATGCAAGGTAAACTACGTCCACGCATTTACATATACTAAGTTATAATAATGTTTTAAGTTATATTAGTGTTTTTGGCATATTAATTGTGGAAAACGACACATAATTGCATAGTCTGAGGTATCAACTAGGAACAGGACTTTTCTTCCATCGAAACCAATCCGGAGGTGTTAAACATTTCTTTCCGCTTGATTAATATTTCCAACTAATTTTATATTGCTGGCCTGGCTTCGGCACATTAGTTAAGGAAAACGGCACTTAATAACTCAATCGCGAGAAATAGGCTAGGCATGTGTCGTTTATTTAATGTTTCTTATACTAATTTAATTATTCATTTGACTCGCGGTTTGGGGTACAATTTGAACAACTTTACTGCAACGTTTTTCTCATAAAATTTTAAATTTTTAATCAAACTTTTAATTCAAACATGTGAACTAAATAGGTTCATTGTTTTTGCCAGTTATTCTCAAAAATGGCAGGCAATTGCATGTTTCGAGCAATCCACTAGGAACGTGACTTTGGATCAGTTGAGGCCAATTCGAAGGCGTTAAAAATCCTGTCATATGGTCGGTTCAGGTTAGTTTAAATAAATAAAAAAAAAGACACGACTAAAACCGATATGAATTATTACCCTTACCATATATGCTCGTGGTAGGGACTGCATACGTGTACTTGGCCGATCCGGTCCACATGTTTCTTCCGGTCTGCACGGGCCGGATGGCCCTTTTGTAGGCCTATTAATTGGACATAATTCTTCTCAAAAGCAGAGTCTTACGTTAAAATATGCAAAATCCGGCGCAGAAAGCGGAGAATTATTGTTAAAGCCTGATTGACTCGAACGGCATCGAGCCTCAGCAAATAAACACTCTCCGTCTCTCTCTCTCTCTTTCACTTTCTCTCATTAATACCTGAATTTGCAAGCCTCAAACTGGGCCCCACCCTCCCCTCTTCGCTCTCTCTCTTGCGCTCCAATCAAAGTATCTTCGCCACATATTCCAATCAATACTCACCTCGTGCTCCCTTAACCTACCCTCCCACCGCAGCCGTTGATCCCAACCATCACCAGATCCCAACCAACCACGTGGCGCTAAATCCCAACGTCCCGGAAGCGAAATCGCGATTCAAATACAGTTAATTGAAGGAAGCGTGGAATCTCCGACTTGATATAAATACAGGAAAAAAAAAAAAAAAAGCGTTTCACAGGCTACAATTGAGGACGTTTCCTTCCAATCTAGAGAGAGAAAAGGCCGAGATCCGACGTCGTTTGTTTCGTCGAATTTGTGTATTTTCCGAGAGAGAGAGAGAGAGAGACATGAAGGCGTCGGGAACTCTGATGGCGTCGGTGCTCGCCGCCACCACCGTCGCTCTCGGCTCCTCCGCCGCTGCCGGAGACCGTGATGTCGCTGTCTATCCTTCCTCCAATGAGGTATTTTTTATTCTTTTCCACTTTTTTCTTATTTCTCCGTTCTCAATTTCGAATGTTCATCTTCTCCTGAAATGACATACAACTTCAAGATTTCGCGGTTTATGGATGAAAAATGATAATCGATTTTAGGTTTTGCCTTGAGTTTTGTTCGATCTTCTTCATTCGATACACTAATTCTTGAATAAAAAATCAAATTTTCGACATTTTTTCCGAAATGATCTTTATTTTATGGAATTAATTCTGCTATGATACTCATTTGTTAAACTTTAATTAGTCTTTGCTTTTGAAATCACAGGGTTTGAATTCGTCCTCTGGGAGAAAAGCTCCGCCCAAAACGTCGTCGGATAAGGAGAAATTCGCGCCCAGGTTCGACGGATTGAAGTTCATTGAAACGCTTGTCACAGCCCACCGATAACTATTCTTTTCCTTTTTTATTTTTATTTTGAGGAGGAACAAATTTACTGATTTGGAATTTGTCCAAAAAAGTGGAAGTGGGCTCTTTTCGAATCGAAGAGTTTTTTTTTTTTTTCCGTTTTCTTTGATGATTGGGTTTTGCCCTTTGCGTTCAACAAAAAAACACAACCGAGTTTTGCCGTGGTCAACTTTCGTGTTCTTGTTATTGTAATTTTTTTTTACCTTTTTCAATTTTAATTAATATTTTGTCAAACTGTATTACATTTGCTCTGTAAACAAAATTCGGTGCAATGATTTAACTTGCTTGGTGTCTGGTTTATGATTTTGTTTTTGTCATTGGGGAGTTGAGAATTGATTGACTTTTTTATATCACGAAATTACCTGGAATTTGTACAATTGTACGCATCATTCAGATTTAGCTGTCGGGTGTTGATTTCTTAATCATACGACAAACAACACAAACTAAATATTAAATTGGTTTCTCTCTCTTAAGGTTTGTTAGTGGGCTGTAGTTTCACACTAGGTTCACGTGAGAGTGAATCCTTGGGCTGTTAACCTGGCGTCTGGAACTTAAGTTGTAATCCATGTTTTAAAGTTTAAACACCGTAACCTAATATATAAGAATTTTATATTTTAATAATTCTTTTACTTTTTATTGTAATTATTAAATTGAAACTGAAATTTTAAACATCTCATAAACATCTATCAAGAACCAAAAGGAGAGTTAGGTATTAGATTTTTTTTAAAGTAGTGGTTGATTTTAATTCATGAAAATGAGAGCCGGGGTGTCCTAATTGATGAAGATATTTTTTGAATTAGGTTCTTATATCGATGGCAACTTGATTTCTCTAATTCTGACTATGTGGGAGGGGCCAAGCTTTACCTCAATTGATAATGCATGGCATATTGTTTTCAACAAAAAATTATTCAAACAATTGGTTTAACCCATAATTCCCAAATATCCTAGCCCAATTACCTAATTTTTAACAAGTTTTGAAAACATAAAGAAAATATGTCTGTTCATATGAGAGCAAAATTTAACAAAAGGTTTGAATTAAAAATATTACTGTAACAAAATTGATTTGTATTAAAAATTTTTATTCGAATCTATGTTCCGTTACAAGCTCTTGACAATAGAACAAATTGCGGTAATGGATGCAAGAAGTTTCTGCCAGAAGCGGTAATGTTCCGTTATAAAAGTGAATTTGAACCAAAAAAAACTTGAGTTTGTACTATACCAATATATATTTGGTAAGACAAATACTATAATGAAACAAGTTTTTAATTTCCCAAAGCGCATTTAAATTTAGAGCAACGTTATTAGCCATATTTAAGATTATGATTATTCAAAAATAGAAGGACTAGGGACGAATGTTGTTATTCTTTCTTCTCTCTCTCTCTCTCTCTTAAATTCTTGCATAAATATCTCGTTCTCAAGTTGCTGTCATTTATTTCAGGCCATCAGCTTGTTCACCGTCTTTCTTTTAGCTGTCAAAGTCGTGTGGTGGGACCAATGAGGGAAAAACATTGCACATTTCGTGTGGGTTAGATGTTTGTATTTAATTGAAGAACAACTCCTTTTTTGGCACATTTTGTGTGGGTTAGATGCTGCCATTGAAGAGGTAAGCTTTTATTTCTCCTCTTTTTCGGTGGATGAAAGAAGGGGGAAACGAAAGACGTACTGTTTAAGCTAAAAAAAGATCTTCCTTCTGACGCGTTGCTCAAATGCATGTGACTCAAAGCCCGACTTCAATCTGATATTTCCTTCAAGTCGATATTTGGGTTGACGTATACAAATGCATGTGGACGCATTTTAAAAATAAGAATGTTAATATCAATAATCCTTAAATTTTTAAATCTCTCTTATGTTGCCTTAAAATTCTAAAAATCACCACTTTATTTCTTAAATTATAGTCTTCCCCGCTTTACTTAATGAACTTTAAAAATTACGACTTTACTCCTTTAATATTCAAACCTTCTCACTTTACATCCTGAACTTTCGATTTTCTATTCAAATAGACAGAATTAATCTCATCTGGGAGTTATAAAGCCTCCTTGCAGGTGACACAAGTGCGAATTACGCAAGCTTAATTTTGTATATTTGAATGAAAAATCAGAGATTCAAGACAAAGTGAGAAGTTTTAAAAATTCAAGAGGCAAAGTAGTGATTTTTAAAGTTTAGGGGGCAAAATGAGGAGTTTGAAAAGTTTATAGAGTAAAGTAGTGATTTTTAAAGTTTAGTGAGTAAAAAAAAAAAAAAGACTCCAAAGTTTATTTAACTTCAAATAAATTTAAATTTTAAAATATTATTTTATACTTTTACTTTACTCTTTTTTTTTATTTTGGTCCGGTATGAAAATACTATTTATTTAACAACACAAGCTATGCTCTTTTTTTTGGAATATGTTCTTTTATTGTGCGAACAAAAATACTGAAACGCACTTAAAAGCCAAGGCATTCTATTTTTTTCAAACTATATCCTTCACCCCATGAAGGAGAAAAACCAGTCCAACTAGGAGAAAATCGAAACCAAATTCCTAAAAAAAAAAAAAAAAAAACACTCTTAAAGCACTACAATGAAAAAACTAAAATTGTGTTCGGGAAGTATAATTAGAACTGGAATTTTTGAACTAAAAGCTGCAGCATACACTGTAGCTTACTAGCTCGCTTCTTCTTGACATTATAATATATAAGAGCTTTACACTATAGCAACCAAAAGTTTAAATTCTAACTGATTTTGCCAGACACCTTTCTAAAGATATTACGAGTATAAAAATACATTCTTCAATTTCCATTTAATAAGCATTGAACTTTTATGATATATTTATGATATATGCCATCAATTCTACAATTAGATTGATTAGTGTTACATGTTCAAAAATTATTTGAAAATATGCTACAGTGGCATAAGTAATATTTTATATACTGACCAAAATTCCTATAAACTAAATCTAGTTTTTTCTTTCTTTATTTCTTTCTTTCTCTCTTTAAATATTGGCCAATATGTTAAGAGTATATGTAAGTATTTTTAATATAAATGATGATGTAGCTGTAACATTCTCTGTAAATATTTTTCTTGACATTATAGTATATAAGAGCTTTACACTATAGCAACCAAAAGTTTAAATTCTAACTAATTTTACCAGACACCTTTCTAAAGATATTACAAGTATAAAAATACATTCTTCAATTTCCATTTAATAAGCATTGAACTTTTATGATATATTTATGATATATGTCATCAATTCTACAATTAGATTGATTAGTGTTACATGTTCAAAAATTAT
>CAMOHE010028212.1:11260-27072 GCA_946598075.1 Artocarpus hirsutus | reverse complement strand
TTTTTTTTTTATTAACTATTGTGAATTATCTTTGGTCTGCTGTCTCAATCGCCACACGTGTAACCGTATCAGCAAATCAACAGACTGAATAAAGTATGGACACGTGTGAGAACTTCGACGGTGCATACAAAAAGATCTCTACGGAGGACATGTACAAGGATTTACTGGTACCAGCATCCCCAACTCATAATATCAAAAATATTAACTGTTATTAGTTTTTCTAGTTTATAACATCAAAATAATATAACCATTACATGAAATAATAATTTTATCTTAATTTTTTACACTATTTTAAACACAAAAAAATTTTATAAAAATATTCTATTTTATTTCTTTTTATACTATTGTTTACTAATTCTTTACTTTAAAAAACAAAAAAAAGTTAAATTAACGTGAATAAATAGTAACACATCAGATTTAACGTGCTTCTGTTTATCTTTTTAAATTGACATGAATAAATAAAATATCGTTGGAAATGAGACATGAATAAATGAAGTGTCACTGGAAACAATTTCAACGTCTATTTGACATTTACTTAACAAAAATAGAGTCAGATTTGAAAAGGCCTTATATATTCAAATCTTTTTGTTTAATTTTGATACTCTAATGATACCTACCTAACTATATTAAAACGTATTATTTAAAAAATTTAAAATAATATCTAATTATTTTTAAATTTTTATATATTTTTGTGAAATATAGTGTTCTAATATAATTGGTTGGCCAGAAGATTTGAAAGGATTCAAGAGCAATTCCTCAACTATCAATTATCTTCGGCTTTGTTTTCTGCAAATAATAAAAAAAAAAAATCTCCCGTTTTGTTATAGTTAGAAAAAATAAATAAATAACAAGACAAAAAAAATTAGAGGAAGAAAGAATGCGAAAAAAAAAGAGCGTGTGTTATTCCAATGTTGATATGCTGACCAAAAACTTTAGATCTGACCACAAATTACTCGTGAAGTCACTTCTTTTTGTCAAAACAAGAAGCTTTCTAGCTTCTACGCAATAATTTCTATTGTTATGGCATGTTTTAGAACACAAGAATGTTTAAAAGAGTAATTTAAATCAATAGTTTAAATTATAAACAATATAAAACTTAACATATTACAATAAAAAAATACAATGTAAAACTCTCACATGTTACAGTTTTTAATTCTAAACTGATAGTTTAAATTACTCTTTTAAACACTCTATGAATCTAATTAAAATTTCGTTAAAATAAAAAGATTGAAAAAATAGCAAAACTATACATATAGATTGAAAAAATAGCAAAACTATACATATAGATTGAAGATTAAAAATAGAACCTTTAAGAAAAAATATTGTTTGACACCCTACCGTAGAATAATCACACATGGAATCTCAATGCCGAACTCATCATGCAATCTCGCTGTTAGCTACTGTAGCATATAGTGCTTTCTTTTTCTATAGGAGGCAAATACGACCATGGACACTATTTTGCAACTAGAGAGAGAGAGAGAAGAGTAGATCTTTCTTTACCCTCCCACCATCTAAGCTGCACAGAAAAAATCCAAAGCCAATTTCACGCAACAGTAAAGCTTCATAAAGTCCTCATCTTCGTATATTTGTCTATCACTAAGCCTTTCACTGAGACATTACCCAAATCGTTATAAAAAAAAAACTTAGCCATATTACTTTTAACCGAAATTTGACTAATCAATGTCTCTCTTTCTTAGGCGTAGAGAAAAAACTAGCACTAATGCATTAATATGTGAGGATTGGTTTGAACTCAAACAGTATAAAATTTTTATTTATTATAATATAAAATAAAAATAAACTACAGTATAAAACTCTCTATATTTATTTCAAATAAATTGGTTTAAAGCAATGCTTTGAAACATCCAAATATCTCATGTCTTGGCCATTCATCTAACATCATTTTTTAGGCTTATAGCTATTCTATTCTATGCATTAATATTGCAATGTACGACGAATGTGGTACATAAAACGTCGTAATCTATGTAAGCCTAACTCTTCTATTTAAAAGCCTACATAAAATATTAATGCTAACATTTTAGGAGATAAAAGACAAGGGTCAGAAAACAAGTGGGAAAATTTTTTTTTTCCCTCTCTTTTCAGAATTCTTAAGAAAGATGATGGGTTTCCCCTAAAGGAGATTTTTTTTTTTATTTTTTTTGAAGTATTCTATTTCCGGGTGTGGCAAAGATGCATCTAACCCCACACTGCTCAGCTGTTTATGCATAAAATATACTTGTCAATTCTGACGATGATCTAAATTTGAAGTATAATAATTATCTCTACCTACCCCCTCAAATTCTATATGACAATGTCAACCGTATGAGCCTTAACAACTACATTTTTTTTATATCAGTAATATACCAACTTTATATTTTATTAACATAAGCAGAAGAGTTGCATACCATTTATGCACGTGTATACGTATATCTTATGAAAACTTTGTTACATGTTTTATGATATATTTCGAAAGTTTTTTTAAAAAGCTAAATTTTATAGTTTTGATCGGAAGCCTTTTTGAAAAAACCAAAACATTTTTACTAGATCATTCACGCTTCTAAAAGCAATAGTAGGAAGCCTTTTAAACAAGACCATAAGTCAAAAGAAGTGGGAAGCCTTTTAAACAAGACCATAGACACTCTCGTCTAATTAAATTCTGCATTTGACAAGGCATTAGGGAGCACTCGTGGTCAATAGTTGGATTATGATAGGGGGACGACCCTACGTGTCAGTGGAACCCATCCACTTCTCTCACAACACACTCTCTCTTTTTCAGTGGGTAGAATTTTAAAGAAGGGTGCAAAACTAAAAAGTACGTTAAAAAGGGTAAAATTTTTTTATAATGTTTTAATAAAAAAGTTCTACTGATATAAATTTTATGAGAAAAAATATTATCCAAGTCTATTAAATTTCCTCTCTCTCTTCCTTTGACCTCCTTCTCTCTTTCGCCTCATGTGAGCTTCACACGCGGCCCATGTTAGAGTCGCGCGAGCCTCGTAAGGCATCATGGCTAGATGATCTAATGGGATTTGGCTACATCTATGGCTCTAATTTATTCAGGTTGGATTATGTAAATGGGCCCAATTGCATCCTGTTAAATATTAATTTTTTCCCCAAAAGTTCACTCACTAGGTACACAGTTGCAGGCGAAGAGGCCAATGCATTCTAGCAACGGGATATCGGTAATCCACCGGGTAACTTAACCAAGCAACACAGTTGGACGACTAATTATCACTTATTGACCCCGATGACGAGCAACAGCAGACTATTAGTGGTCCCTCATTGACTGATTTCAACTATTAGAGACAACCGCCTTTGGTCATTGGCGCTTGTGACAGTTAGAGATGTGCATCATTATAATTGTAATGGTAAAGAGGCATCATAAGGTCTCAAAATGGGACGGACGGCCTCTGGCCACATGCGTGCGTGCCAAGTATTTCTAAATAATTCACAAGGATTAAACGAATTAGTATAAATAAAAGAATTGCAACACTATTAAAAATATTATGCTAACACTCCACAATTTGAATAGTAAGATTCTTATTTAACTCTACTAATTATTCAAACATATTAGCATTATAGAAATAATAAAAAAACCCCCGAGTATAAAGGACAATACAAACAAGGCTTAATAATAATAATATAATAATTGATCAACTGTGAAAATCAGAAAAGTGACAAGGATTAAGGGCTTAACCACAATGCAGTAAGATGGTGCCCACGCGCGGGAGGATTTTTTTAACTAAAATTGAATCCTATATAAACGTAACGAAAAGGCGGCACACTTTGCAGAAGCAGAGAAGAGAAAAGAAAACGACTGTGACACACACAACACAAACACTGCGCAATGGACGTCTCTGATAGCGCAGACCAAAAGATACCTCCCCAAAACCCTCTTATATTTATCCCCAATGACGCTTTGAACTCAACTGGGGTGCTTTTTATTTTGGTACGTTTCAGCTTTACTTGGGTTTGAGAACTCTTTTTTTTTTTTTATTTGGGTTTTCCATGTTCTTCCGAAATGTGAAATTTGTGTTTTTGTTAGAATTTATTTTGGTGGGTTTCTGATGTTGACACTGCATTTTTATGAGATGTGTGTTCTTTTTAAAGTTGGTGGTTGTACTTGTTTGGCTTTATTTCCTGGTTTTAGCTTACTGAGTCCTGTTTATATTTGAACTTTCATTTATAGGTAGGTCTTAATTTTAATAAGTTTTGGTGTTTGCTTTCAGAGTGCAACTTATTTTCTGTTCTTTTACTTCATCAGGTATGATTTTTTCCTTCTTGGTATTTATTCACTTTTATGCCTTTTTTTTTTTTTTTTTTTTGAGAACCTATTTCCCATGTTTTCCCAATCTAAATATCTTGCCCTTAGGGTTTTCGACTTTCTTCTGGTGAATTTGTCTCATTACTCTAAATGGGGTTAAACCGGGAGGTGAAAGAAAGTTTGGTAGGGTTTGAATATAAGGATTGGGAGGATCCTGTTGCAAGTCAGCTTGAAATTCTACTGTTGGATAATTTGGACTTGGTTTATGAGAGTGCGGTTAAGGAGATTTCTGAACATGGGTATGGTGAGGAAGATGCTATAAAGGCCATTTCAAGGCGGGGGCTTTATGCTGGTGCTGGAGACCCTATAAAAAATATTGTAGATGTTGCTCTGGCAAAGTTGAAGGGAGAGAAGGTTGCTGGTACTTTAATGGATGATAAGTTTGATTATTTACTGCACTTGACGGGGTATACACTGCTTGAGATGGTTGGTGTGCTTAGGGAGATCAGGCCATTCTTATCGGTTGGGGAAGCTATGTGGTGGTTGCTGATATCCGACTTGAACATCTTGCAAGCCTGTAAATTGGAAGAGGATTCTTTGAGTCTTTTCAGAGGCAAAAATTCCTTGGAAGAGAGCTATTTTGGATCCCTGTATTCTATGTTAAAATCAGAAGCACAAAACTATCTGACCGAAACATTGAAATCTGGGAATTCTCTAAAGCGTCCCAAGACGAAAAGCCCTAACGTCCCCGAAGAAGAGGTAACCAATGAGGAGAATACTATGATGTCCATGATCTGAAAACTGGAGAGATGCTTGGGCAATGTGCAAATTGGGTCTCAAGCATCTGAAGAATTGGCAGTTGTTCGAAAGGAACAATCCAAGAGAGAACTAACTGCCCTTCTGCAGAAGCCATTGAACCTAGGGAGACCTTACAGAGGTCGTGGGGCAAAGGGATCCGTCAGATCAGGAAAACTTTCAAACATTAGCAGCGTTACTCTTGACAAGAGACTGAAGTATTCACCTGACATTCATGGTCTAACTGTGAAATTTGGATCTTGAGGAGGCAAAGCCCCTTTAGCATCTGACAAACATAACGCTTCAACAAAAGCTGGTAATTCATCAAGATTACCTATGAAGGCAGCCTCGTCTCCGTTGCCTAGTGAGCTTTTGGAGAAATTTTATTCAGGAGTGAACTCTGATTCAATTCCCTAGTCAACTCTTCTGGGTCTCCTAGCAGTCCTGATTACCATGATGGTATTCCATATAATAAGTCTAAGGGAAAGTATATTCCTCGAGATGACAAGGACAAACTCATCTTGAAGCTAGTTCCTAAACTTCAGGAACTGCAATACGAGCTATACTGCTGGACTGAGTGGGCTAATTGTAAGATTATGCAGGCTACTTGTAGGCTTACTAAAGATCGGCTTGAAATAAAGAGACTAAGGGAGGGAACAGAAACGGAAAAGCAGTCTCAATGGGAGATCATTGTTAAGAAGCTGCCTGGAATGGGAAACGGTTTGAACGACATAATTGCCATGGTAGAGAATAGTAAAAAAATTATTTCTGGTCTTGAGAATGAAAATGCCATACTGAAGAAAGAGGCTGGAGTTGCCAAATTAGAGTCATTGGAGTCAACTGCGAATTATGAGGCAGCATTAGAAAGGGAGCAAAAGACACTGAAAGAGGTTCAGTCATGGGAAGGAAAGAACTGAGTGCTGCAGAGAGCTTGAATCGGAGAAAAAGAAGGTGGCTGCTCTGCAATGGGATTTGGACAAAGCAAAAAACACCCATCAGCAAATGGAGGTATGCTTTTTTAGATATGTATTACTCCTGATATATAAAAATGTAGTAGACATTCCAATTAGTGTACAATTTCATATGGTTTTAGAGTGATTGCACAATTGTTACACACCAAAGCACAGGCAGCACCCGCATCCGCGCACGTTCGCATGCACGCGCACACAACAAACATACTTGAGATCAAGCTCAAGCATTAAGATTCGGGTATGTTTGGCTCAAACCTTGCTCTAGCCAACAAATAGACCATTTATAGAGGGACTAGAAGATTAAGCGTTTCCTTTCTGTATGATCAACCTGAACAACAATGGCGCATATGGAGTTCCTCTTTAGTAACCAGAAAACTTTAGTCAGTTATATGATCCCTCCCAAGCCTGTAAATTACAAAGAGAAAAAAGTTGGAAAGTTAAGACTACATGCGTCTATTCCCCACGCCATATGAAAGTTCGGTCGTGTGATTTACAAACAAGCCATTCCCGCCATCGTCCAGTCACATGTTTTAGCTTTGTTTTATACATCCTGTTGGCTTTCTGTTTAGACTTGCAGCCAAAATCATGTATCTATTTTTGAGTGCATATTAAATTAACAAATTTGTTTTTCAATTTTTACTTGAATTCTAATTTTGTTTCTTGCATCTGGTGACACTACCACGAAAAATATATATATATATATATTACAATTTGCAGGCTAGGTGTGAACAGGAGAGGAAGGAAAAGGGAAAAATCCTTGCATTCAACGAGGAAAAAAAGAGAACAACAGGAAATTCTGGTGAAAGAAGAGGACAGTATGAAACAGAAAGCAGAAACCGATAAACAGAAGGACATGGAAGACATTGCAAAGCTTTTTGCATCAAAACAAGTTTTTGGAAGCAACGTTGAAGTCAGGAGGATCTATTGGAAGCTTTGGGAATCGTCTAATGGGAGCACAGGGTATGAAGAAGGGTAACCAAAATTCTACTTCCTTGAAGGAAACGATGAATTTGAAGGGCCCTTTTGCGAACGGGGGCTTGCGACAAGGGCGTGAATGTCATTTGTCTTTCGGAGGAGATTTCGGTGGTCTTCGTTCCATGTTCGTACCAGGCTCTATGCGGAAAGTGCAATGAGCTCCATGTGCATCTGCGGCGGATCACTGCTCGCTTCGCTAATCCATAGTTGGTAAACTGTAAAGTAATTACTCCAGCAAGAAACCATCAATCTTGTTTGGAGTTTGCTTTTTGTTTTTTAGCTTTATCCCTCGAAAAGAATAAAAGAATGGGGCGGGTGAGAAAAGAAAAACAGCCTTTTATAGAGATTCTAAAGAGTTGCCTCAGAAGTTTTTAAATGGGTACTCTCTTAGCACATATAGAGCATTGAAAAATGGATGCTTTTTGCAGACATAGAAGTAGCTTTTTGTTAATTGCCCGGAATTCTTCTTCCTATGCAAGCATGGAAAGAAATTTATCCATAGTTTTTGATAGAAATATTATCTTCTTGCATTTTTCTTGATTATAACATTGCTGGTGAGTGCACTGCAACTTAAAACTATTGGTTAGAGCTGTAAATACTGTAACATGTGACAGTTTTACACTGAACATTTTTTTTAACTATAGCATGTGCGAGTTTTACAGTATTCGTAACTGAAAAATTGGTTAGAACTAATTTTATCAAATGGGATTTGTTGCAGTCATGATGATTCTTTTGTCGTTTGAACAGGACACAAAGCCTACTAATAGAAGAAAAAAGATAAAGTTGGAACGCTAGAGCGTTATTCAGGTAAGTTTCAAACCTTACTTACAACATAAAGAAAATGATTTTTAATGCTTTGAATATGTTTGCATTTGTTATACATAAAGTTTTAAAGATCAAGTTAAGACTTGCAATGTATTTACAATTGTTATGTTTAAAGTATGTTTGCAAGTTATGCATAATGTTTTAAAGTTCAAGTTATGGTTTGCATATGCTATGTTTAATGTTTCAATGTTAAGTTACAACATATAGTATGTTTAGCCTTTTATATGCTCACAAAAGTTAACAATAAGGTAAAGCAAAGATGATAAGTAAGCGTCATACTAGCCTTCTTGATGTAAGTTTTATAAGTTATGTTAAGTTATGACATCGTTGTTCGATGGTCTTAAATTTTTCATAAGGGAAGCATTATGTTTTCATGATTGATGATGTTAGTACGAATACTTAAGTTCATAAGATAAGTAAAGATATGAATGATGATAAGAAGTTTAAGTAAGATATGAATGATCATAAAAAGCTTATAATTGAAACTTCATAATTGAGCATAAATGGAATCATGCATTATGATATTGCTTGCATGTCTTTTTAGTAATGTTTTTATGAGGAACGTTCTATGAAAAACGTTTAAGAAATGTTCATGAAAAATATTTTATGAGAAAGTTTTTTTTAAAGAATATTTTAATGTTTTGTGAGATGATGTTTGAACTTATTGAGTGAAAACTTATTACAAGTTCCTTCATGCTTTAGGTAGTCCTACGGGAAACTAGTAAGACTGGCTGAAGAGCTTGGTGTCGCGATGAACAGATGTAAAGATTGGGTATGGATACTACTACTGCAGTTTTGCAATGTAGAAAGGAAAAATTTTTACTCTTTTTAAAAAGATGTTTTAAGAAAATTTTTAAGAAAGTAGTATGTTTTGTTGATAAGTTTATGTTTTCTTGATAAGTTTTTGAATACATTTTAAAGGATTTTAAAGTCAAATTTTGAGTCATGTCTTAATTTCTGTTACAAAGAAAGTTGCAACAGTTTCACGAATGTTTTTAAGTATGTTTAAAGGAAAAAAAATTTACCCTATTTTTTTTACCAAGTAAGTAAGATTAAGTTTAAAAAATAATGTTTAAGAAAGCTAAATAATAGCTCGAAAAAGACAAGGTGCTACACACTTGTTGCCTTTTTTGTCTTCTTGTGACTATGTTTTGGTGAGAATAACAGTAAAGTAGGCCATAGTAGTTAATTCTTTTATGGATTGTTTGGAATCTATCCATCACCACTATTTCGTCGGAGGTATTATTGAATTCTTCTATGAGTGTTTTTGAAGACCTTTGATCTCGTTAGACAACTGCTAACGAATTAAAAACATACGCATGTACACCCTTTGACATATCATACCCTTTGGATACCGGACCCCAACAACAGCTAATCTGAAAATGCCTACTTCTCGTAGCCCTTAAAGTGGAACAACTCTCTAAGAGTCCATGTTGAAACATGGGTTTAAACCAAATGTTTAAATTAAAAAAATTGTATAATAATTAGTGTGAAATATTTTGTTATTCAAACCAATTTTCCCGCTATAAGTTTCACCAAATTTTCTTGTCTGAAGGTCACTATTTTAGCTTAACATCATTGAAGTAGTAATTTAACAATAATTTCTTGGAAAAATTAATACTAGTTATTAATGCAGGGTTGAGAAAATTTATCAAGCAAATTAGATTACCAAGGCGTAATTGTCTTTTTTGGATGGGGGCTAGATTGTATTGTTTGGACTTCTCGACATTGAAGCAAACCTTGCACTTATTCCAAACAGATCATCAAATCGGCAATAATTAAGTCATATAAAGTTATAGACAACGATGGCAAATAACCACTTTACATTTCCGCGAAAAAAGAAAAAAAGAGAAAAGAAAAAAATCACTTGATTAATACCTTATATTAGTAATTATAGCGAGATTCAAGCAGACGTCGATATGTCCGAGTGGTTAAGGAGACAGACTTGAAATCTGTTGGGCTTCGCCCGCGCAGGTTCGAACCCTGCTGTCGACGTTTTTTTTTTTTCTTTGCACATTAAAGCATAATACTAACAAAATTACTCTAATTTTAATGTGAATAACAAATGATGGATAAGCCACAATGAAACATTATTTATGGTATGATTGAGTCACAACAATGCCTATTGAACCCACTGTAGTGCGGCTAAACTAGTAATGCAAGATGCCTTATGCATAATACTAATTAAAATTAGTCTAATTTTAATGTGAACAATGAATGATCGATGAGGCACAATGAGACGTTATTTAAATATCAAAACTAAACCAATCTTACTATACAGATTTCTCTGCCACATTGTTAACTTCCTTGAAGTCTCCTAAAACATTTGTATAATATTTAATTACTCTCTAAATGAACACATGGCATGCATTAGCTACTAAGCTGAAGAGATTTCTTTGTTATAGAGTTTGGCAAATTTGGAAGAATAAAATATCAAGTAATGTCCTCAGCAGCCAATGAAACAAAAAACTGTATTAAATAAGCGCAAAAACAAAAAAGTTTATTAGCAAGGATTATTTAATTGTTAAATAGTTCATATAATTTGATCAATATTAAACAATTGCACTCTACAACTTGTAGCTTACCGATTGAATCTTAAGATATAGTTGATTGAAAACTTATTCTTTAACAATATCAAATTGCTTATGTGGCAACATCGGAAGGTTTGAAGCAAACCTACCACTTTTTGTTAATTAAATAATTGACGAAATATGAATTAGTATCATTAATTAAATATACAACTATTGTCTTCCAAAGCCTCTATAAAGAGAACCCTCCACCTCCTTTTTGGAGCAAGATAGTCGGTCCTCAAAACTCTCACATATAGAACGAGTCCATCAACACTCAAAGCAATCCTAGTTTTAATAGCTACAGATGCCATGAGACAACCTTTCAAAACAATTCCATGGCAAAAAAAGCCATGAGATCAACCCTTTGAGCAATGATATCAAAGTAAGACAAGATTTGAGGAAATTAACAACATACGTACGTGCAATATAAAGATTAAATGTATTTACAGAGGGCAGTCCATTTTCAGTTACTAGTTTAGATTCTTACGACGGGGAGTTGTACTCTTCCTATGCAATCCTTTGACATTATTCCCACCAGTGTTTTGGTATTTTCTTATCATAATTTTAACACCTCCAAATCTATCAAGTAACATGCTAAGTACTATACTTCTATTTTAATTTCGTTATAAAAATATCAGCCAAGAGATTATCATCTTATTATTTCTACTATTATCGGTGTTTTATCTTGCTATCATTAATCTTTACAATATCGTTAGGGTCACCGTATTTATTTTATCATGACAATATTGTCATTTAACTATCTTCTTATCTTTGCATAAGCATATATTACCTTTCACTAATGCCTAATTCTATCCATTCATCAGTGCCTAGATCATGCATTTACATAGGTAAAATTTCTCTGATTCACTCCACACTTGCGTGCCATGCCGGCAACTTTGCGTTCACACACCCTCTATTGCTCTTAGGGTCCTATAGACATGACGTGCATAGTTCCCCACGGACCTGGGAACAGCTTTTACTTTACTAATAATGTTTGAGTCACCAAACATGTGAATTAGCTTTCATACCTCTTTCCGACAAATTGATTGAACAGCAGCTACATTATATGGACATTGAAAGTAGGTTCTCTGATCTGGTCCTATTTGTGGGTACAGATTGGACTTTAGTCACTCTCATGAAGAACATGAAATAGCCCAACACATTAAATTCAAGCTGCCCATTTGCTCTGCTAGAAATATTTATGGCCCTTGTTTGATGATGAGCTAGTTAATATATGTACCGTCTAGAGTTGATTCTATATACCATTGCTCAAGATATCAAATGGGTGGGGGTGTACTTTTTATTATAAAATAGATTTATGTTTATTTTAAATATATATATATATATATATATATATATATCTGTTTGTGCTAAAAATGCGTGACATGATCACATATTTGAGAGAGAAAATTATATGATTGTGGGGATAATGCAGAGTTTCCTGGTACAGCTCAGTGACACTCTATTATCTTATACGATTGAGATTCCCTCAAAACCAAACATTCATCTTAAACCATTATCTTTGTTTGAAATCCATCAACTCGGTTGACTTTTTTCTACTAGTTAAGCATTTTTTTAAGTAAATCCTTTTTGTTTATAATTTACAAGCAGTTCACCAGCCGTGGTTTGTGATTCGAAATACTATTTTAACAATATTTTCTCTCACATGCTACAATATTTACAGATCAAACTTTCGTTTCAACTCATTTCACAAATGGCCTAATAAGAAAATTTTATATAAGAATATCCTATCGATATGATACATACTTAACAAAAACATCGATTGTAATAGTATGATTTGAAAAAACAATATATATACATAAGATGATGTTAGATATGAACGCCGATTGATTTAAATCATAGAATCGAGGTTAATGATTTCCCGAGTGGGATAACAAAATCCCCTTCAATTATATATTTAAATGTCAGCAAATATTCTGGCTCTCATCATTTCCATCTCCACTCTAGGAACATGGTCCCTCAAAATTGTCACCTTTTGGAGAGAGCCAATTTGACACCCTTATCTGGCTTTCCTCTGTCCAAAAGAAAACAATAATATAGGCATGTTATGGGACTCTCGGATGACCCATTGAGTGAGATTGTGTGAAGAAAAAACCACAGGTCCACAACCAGCCACTCACTAAGCATCTGAATTTTGTGATATAACAGAAAATAAAAGCTGTCATTTTGATGAGCTCAGAAATTGCTACTTAAGCCCCCAAACTCATGCATTTGGCATCTTTCTTCTTGATACATGAAATCCAGCTAGGCCCACAAAATTAATTGGGGTACACATATACCTAATCCTTTTTATCACCATTTTCTGTTTTGTTAAAACAAAAGTTTGAGCACATATATACAAAGTTTTGTCAACTTTTTGATGTCTATCATTTTTGGCCTTTTCTTCCATGATATATGTTTTGTGTTTTTTTGTTTTTTAATGCAGGCCCTGACTTCTGATAACTGCTTGTTTTTATTATAAACATATATGATCAGACGAAAGTCCGGAAAAACATTTGTTTTACAAACTTAGATCTTTGGAGGCAAAAAATAATTGTAGATATTGGTGTCATTCAATGTCATTATTAAATGGTCTAGTCAGAAGTTTATTTTAAACAAATGAACTTTGTTTTTTTTTGTTTTGTTTTGTTTTGTTAATGTCTTTGTCAATTGGGGAGTGAAAAGAATACCTCTTGAAAGTGGTCACCAAAGTCCACTTATTAGCTTAATTTATTTATCTCTTAGCATCTAATTTGTATTTTCTTATAATTAATTGTCTTTCTTAAATACAACACGGTGTCAGGTCTTTAGGCAAATTTTACAAGTTTGCCTAATAACGTGGCACATGATTTTTCATTTGAAGTGATCAAAACCACCAACCATGTGTGTATGCATATGCAATTATAACGGGGTTCCAAAAATGAGTTCATTACTTTAGTTGCAATTTTATTGATTGAGAATTGAGATATTGTAGTTGTTTTATGCACCTATAAAATTTAAATGCAACTAGAATTATGTATAAAATACAACTCGTATTGACATGTGGAAAAATCCTTGTTTATTTTCAAATTTGGGGTATCTTTTCTCCTTGGATTGACCCCATTACAAAGTCATAGAAGTTCAACCCATGTCCTCTTATTGGGTGTAATTACTTTATAAATTAAAAAAAAAAACCAAAAACAAAAAGAAACAAACCCCACACAAGGTATAGAGGCCTCATTCATTGTATGTTTCATATTAATATTCAGCATCGCTAATTATGATGAAGTCCCTTCCATGGTACCAAGTACCACATAGCAATTTCCAAATATCTATATTAAAATGTGAAATAACATATGAAATTCATTAATGCTATATTAAAATGACATATAACATATAAAATGCATTAATGCTGAAAGCATATACAAGGTGACTGAATTACAATGATCTCCAGTTTTAGCCCGCGATCACTTTTCCATCTTCTCATTTTCAAAAGTACCAAGCCTTTTTTCTTCCTTTCCTTTTTTTTTAATAGAAACAGGTAACATTTTTTTTCTTTTGCTATTGAGTAAAAAGTTAGAAGAATGGTTATAGATGCCAAATGCGAAGAATAATTAAATGATTAATTAAATTACCAGAATAGTTAACATATGAAGAAAGTAGGACAACATATTGCAACTCTTAAGGGTCCGTTTACTTCGTGGGTTCGAAATGTGATAGTTTGATAATTTTTAGTTTAAGATGAAAAGTTTGAAATTATAATCCGAAGACACATTTATGTGTTAATTGATTTTGAATTTTAAAACAAGAATAAAATTTGAAATTGGGTTCAGATATAAAAACTCTTGTAAAAAAAAGGTTAACAACTTGAGTCCAAATCATGTGAGTTTTATATGTCTTAAAATCAAGGGGTACAATTTGAATCCACCCCAGTTCTTAGCTCTACATGTCATTTCAATGTTTAAGAATAAGCTGAGGTTTTTTTTTCAGCCACCACCAAAAGCTTCAACACATAAGCATCTATTTGACAATTATGATTTAAATCGTCTTTTACGATTTCAACATTTTTACGATATTATTTTCTCTCTTTAAATTCAAACAAAAATGATTTAAATCATAAAAAAGGGCCAATCAGGAGTAAAGAAGATAGGATAACATATTAACTTCAACACATAAGCTAAGGTTTTTTTTTCAGCCACCAAAAGCTTCAACACATAAGCGTCTATTTGACAATTGTAATTTAAACCGTATTTTATGATTTTAACATTTTTACGATATTATTTTCTCTTATTAAATTCAAACAAAAATGATTTAAACCATAAAAAAGGCGTAAAGATTCACCCACGGAAGCGAACTGCCGTGGGTGGTGCTGAATTAACATTTATACAGAAGCTTCTGGTTTGAGGGAGTAGACCAGCAGCCGCATTTCATCTCTGCTAGGCAGGCTATTGGTAAATATTTAACTATTAATTTCCTAAAAGAAAAGCTGATTATGGGACTCCACCCACTGGAATAAAGCATGGGAATTGGATGCGCCGGATTTTACGTGACGTGGCGTTCCAAATAACAATCTTGCTTCTTCTTGCATGGCTTCGATCGGAGTTGTTGGCTGCACCCCTTTTTTATATTCTTTTTTGGGGAAGGATCCTTTTATTATTATTATTATTATTATTATTATTATTATTATTTTCCCCCTTTTAATATTTTTTTCTGAATTTCTTTCATTTACTTTTTTTTTTTCCGATTCTTTCCCATATTCGTTCTTTATTATTTGCTTCCTCTTTAATATTACTTTTTCTGATATGCCAAAAATTTTTTTTACTTTTGCTGGCTTACTATGTTCTTCTTTCTATTTTTTTTTTTTCTATTTATGATTTCTCATAGTCCAAACAGCAACTTCTCTTCTGTATTATTTTATTAAAAAAATTAAAACAACTTTCCTCCCCCAATAAAACACTCACACACATAAACCTATTTTTCCTCCCTGTGGAGCAGTTGGGGGTTGCATCTTGGATCGTGCGGAACACCACATGCTGATTAAAAAGTGATCTTTAAGGAATATGGTTTGAGAAAAAAAAGTTTTGGTTTTTATTAATCCACTAAGTGTTTTTTCTTACCAAATTAAAATTATTAATCTTTTGATGTTCTAGATTTAATCTTTGATTCCAATTATATTTCTAAAGGGCTAAAAGATTAATTTGTGATGGGACTCATTTTCTATAAGTGCTTTTTTTTACAAAGTTAAAATTATTAATCTTTTGATGTTTAAGATTTAATCTTTGATTCCAATTATATTTCTAAAGGGCTAAAAGATTAATTTGTGATGGGACTCATTTTCTATAAGTGCTTTTTTTTACAAAGTTAAAATTATTAATCTTTTGATGTTTAAGATTTAATCTTTGATTCCAATTATATTTCTAAAGGGCTAAAAGATTA
>CAMOHE010028212.1:0-11240 GCA_946598075.1 Artocarpus hirsutus | reverse complement strand
AGATTTAATCTTTGATTCCAATTATATTTCTAAAGGGCTAAAAGATTAATTTGTGATGGGACTCATTTTCTATAAGTGCTTTTTTTTACAAAGTTAAAATTATTAATCTTTTGATGTTTAAGATTTAATCTTTGATTCCAATTATATTTCTAAAGGGCTAAAAGATTAATTTGTGATGGGACTCATTTTCTATAAGTGCTTTTTTTTACAAAGTTAAAATTATTAATCTTTTGATGTTTAAGATTTAATCTTTGATTCCAATTATATTTCTAAAGGGCTAAAAGATTAATTTGTGATGGGACTCATTTTCTATAAGTGCTTTTTTTTACAAAGTTAAAATTATTAATCTTTTGATGTTTAAGATTTAATCTTTGATTCCAATTATATTTCTAAAGGGCTAAAAGATTAATTTGTGATGGGACTCATTTTCTGTGATCTTTAGTACTATTGTTTACGGAATAAGATGTATAAATGAGAATCAATTGAAGAGCTTTGGTAAGAAAAAGAAAATAAATATAAGAAAGAAAGAAAAACTCTCAACGTCACTGTCAAACAATGCTCGATTGCCAAGTGTCAAATTCCTCTTTACCTGTTGTTTTTCATTTTCAAACCAAAAAAAAGAAAAACAATTATTAAATGGTTATTTGCGAGACTGTTGTGTAGTATTACATGAAAAGCGTCTCTGCAAATTTCTCTGTTTCTTCAACCCTCGTTCATGCCGTCGTACTCGTTGACGACTCCATAACCAAAGCTCTCTCCTTTCTCGGAAATGCTCAAACTCCTCAACAGGAACCTCCACCTCCTCTGCTCCCGCCTCCGATGGCCGATACGCCGTCGTTCGAAGCCCAAGGTCGTCATCAGAAGGCTCGGAAAGTCCAGCTCCAGAGCCCAAAACGGAGCCGAAACCGAACCTAGGGTTCCCGCCTCGGCCGCGGTTCACCCGAACGGTCAACTCGGAGCCGCCAAGCCGGAGACGCCTGTACGGATTGCGACGTTCAACGCCGCTCTGTTCTCCATGGCGCCGGCGGTTCCGAAGGCGGCGAGCTTTGTCGAGGACGGAAACGGCGACGTTTTAAAGGTCAGGAATTTGAACTTGCGAGCCAAATCTATGAACGATCGTCCAAAGAGCATTTTGAAGCAATCTCCTTTGCATCCGAATTCGATTAGCAATAATACGGACAGTCTTTCCAAGCAACAGAAGTTCGCGAGATCAAAGCCTAGGGTTTCGATCAATCTTCCCGATAACGAGATTTCTCTGCTGCGAAATCGGCAATTGAGCTTTTCGGAGGACGGAAAGGATGGACGATTTCTAAGAGGCAAAGCTCCGTTGAGATCGAGCGTGAGCTTTTCGGCAAATCTGGTGAGTGGAATCGACGGAGATTGTTACAGTTACAGAAGCACGAGGACGGTTCTGGAAGTTCTGAGAGAGTTGGACGCCGATATTTTGGCCCTCCAAGAAGTGAAAGCGGAAGAAGAGAAAGCCATGAAGCCCTTGTCCGATTTGGCCTCTGCTCTGGGGATGAACTACGTCTTCGCCGAGAGCTGGGCTCCTGAGTACGGCAACGCCATCTTGTCCAAGTGGCCAATCAAGCGATGGAAGGTTCAGAAGATCTTCGACGACACGGATTTCAGGTAAAATTCAGTACAATTTTTTTTTTCCTTTTTTGCTTTTACGGTAATGAAAAAAAAAGTTCAATTTTTAGTCCTCTGTTTCGATTACTCAATCAATGAAGAATCTTTTTAATATTTCTGCTTTTTATTTTTATTTTCTTAATTGGCTGTAAAGAGTTGTGCATTTCGAATAAGCTTCTTGGTTTTTTAGTGCTTAATCCAACCATGGGGAAGCAAAAGTTGGCGGAAGAAAAGATTTTTACTTTTCTCGTAAAAGTCTCCGATTATTCATTTTTCCTAGGTTATTTTACCAGTTACAGTAAAACAAATAAAAAAATATATTACAACATATAAAAACAATTTTAGATTAAAATTTTTAGCTTCAATCAATTTATCAAACGCACTATAAATCTCATTTTTTTTTTAGATATTGTGAAAAAGATAAAAGCAATCTTTGTTGATAACCTTACGGTCATCGGTAGCTATTCATTTTTTTAGAATATTGGTACGAACATGTTGATAGATGTAGCCGACTTTATCCAACACTTTTTCCATTCTGCACTTTCTCGGATCCTTCCTTCTCGATTTCTGTGTCTAAATAACTTCTTTTTTGCCGGAATGTCAACTATTAATGTGCTTCATTTGCCTCGTAATCCTGTCTGGTTGGTTTTTACGTTATGTCAAAAAATATTGTAAATGAGTTTGGACCACAATCTTATGACAGCTGTATGCATTGATGCGAAAGTTTTCATCTCTGTACAAGTCAACCCTTTTGTTGAACACAAAATTCGGGTACTTGTTGTGAAGAATTGACTAATATGGATAAATCTTGATTTTAAAATTTAGTAAATTCTTCTTGGGTTGATTTTTAATTCACAAGGGAAAGAGGGAAAAAAAAAGAAAAGAGAGAGGTTATATTTAACTTGGGAGTATCTAAAATATTCTCTCAAATTTTATTCCCTGTTCATGTTTCTGTGAAATTTTCTGCTTGGAGTTGTTTTTTCGTGTTTGCAAGTCGTTTTTTGCTCCAAAATCAGGAATTTCTTTGAGCGCTCATTGCTATAATCGGGGGAATTACAGAAGACGTTTTATTACGTTGTTGTTCTATGTTTATACATTCAAGTGTTGTTCGTCAATTTATGGATTTACTTCAGATCAACGGCAACGTAATTATCTTTTGATTTAATATGTTATTTTTGTTTCAAAATCCCATTTGCTAAAAATGGTCAAAAACACGGAAAGATGAATAAAACACTGCTGAACAGTGAGAAATCAATAGAGTATGAAATTCTGCGTGGCTCTTCTATACGTAGGAATGTTCTGAAGGCCACCATAGACGTTCCCCAAGTTGGAGAAATCAACTTCCATTGCACCCACCTCGATCATCTCGATGAGAATTGGCGAATGAAGCAGATAAACGCCATAATCCAATCCATTAACGAACCGCACATTTTAGTTGGAGGTCTCAATTCCCTGGAGGAAACGGATTACTCACAGGAAAGATGGACGGACATTGTAAAGGTTTGTTTTCTTCTCTCACAACTTACATTAAAATTCAGCAATATGAACAAACAAAATAACTAATAACCTTGTTTTTTTGTTCTTGTCTCTATTTACGGACCATGTTTTGCAGTATTATGAGGAGATGGGAAAGCCAACGCCGAAGGTCGAAGTAATGAGATACTTGAAGAGGAAACAGTACACAGATGCTAAGGATTTTGCAGGAGAATGCGAGTCTGTTGTGATGATAGCCAAAGGCCAAAGTAATGAAAGAACTAAAAGAATCGTGTTTGGTGCATGAGTTTAAAGTGGTTAACTATATAAGCGCTTTAAATTAGCGTTTAATAAAGTAATAAATGATACCAGTTTAAACTATAGTGGTAGTTTTAAACTAGTTAAAACTATTAAAATATAACCTTTGTCTCGTTAAGTTTACATAGTTTGAACTAGTTTTTAAAATAAAAACCTTTTTTATTTTCTTTTTTATATACTACAATTTTTCAAATATTAATTCTCGTTTTAAACTTGATGTGATATTTTATTTTTGTTTTACACCTTTACATTTCAAATGTCAATTCAAAACTACCGTTTAAAACCTATAGTTTAAACAATAAAGTTTTAAATCACACTATTCTGAACCTACGCACCAAACAAACCCTTAGTCTTTTTAGTTCCAAATTATGTTGCAAATTTGCCCTTTCAATGACCTGATTTGAGCTTGAATATGCAGGTGTACAAGGGACATGCAAGTACGGAACTCGAGTGGACTACATATTGGCTTCCCCAAACTCTCCGTACAAGTTTGTCCCCGGATCTTACTCAGTTTTTTCTTCAAAGGGGACTTCCGATCACCACATAGTGAAAGTTGATATAACAAAAGTAGATGACACTGCTAAAGAAAATGTAACCAGAAAGCGACGAGAATCGAAACCGAAAGTCGTAAAGATTACAGGGTCTTCCCAATCAAAGGGTATATGGACAACACAAATATGAGAAACTTGTTTTTAACTTCTTTTGGTCCTCAAGTTTGATAATTTAATAGGTCACAATTAAAAAAAAAAAAAAAGAAGGGTTGAATTAGGTCCGAGCGGCTTGTTTAGGAAAGGAAGAGCAAATGGTTTTGAAGCTAATTCCTGCGATCCTACACCCTGTAAATTATCTATTAATGTCGCCCTTTACATTGTTTTGGGAAATGATGTTGTGACTTTTCAGTTCTTTCTTCCCCAAAATGTTGTATAGTTTTTGCGGAAGAAAAAAAAAAAACACTCATGGTCTCCATAATCATATAATGATTGTTATCTCTATCTTGGGTTAAAATTTAAATAGAACTAATTATGTAACTATATTTTTTAATTTTAATTATTTATTAATTTGTGCATTTATTTTAAAAATTACAAACATATCTTTTAAATTTTAAAAATTTATTTCAATTTCATTCCTTGTATACTTTGTCAATGAAAAGCATGACAAAACAATACAAATATCTTTAAATAGTTCATGGAATTATTTTATACATTTAACATTAAAAAAAAAAACTCAAAAACATCAAATTTTAGAAAGAAAAAATCTTGAAATTTACGTTTTAAATTTTGAATTATTTCTCAATTATTTATTTATTTTCAATGAATTGCTTTCTTTTTTAGATTGATATTGTTTTATATAATTTTTTCAGCTAATGTATAAAGTTAATAATGGATTAATTTTCTTTGCAGCCAATGTCAGTTTTGTTTTCTTCTTCAAATTCTTTAAAAGTTTGTTCTACATCTCTGATTTTGTATTGCTTGCGGAGGTAATGGATTGAGAGGAATTGGTCATGTATTGGTTGATATCTAGATTTAACAGAGTGATTGTTGTCACGTACACTAAACCTGGTAGTCACATGATGGATTAATTAAATTAATTAAACTAAATTTTAAATTAAAAATGTGAATTAAATATTTGGGTTATTCAGAAAACGTGACAATTTAAAATCTATTAAAGCAATTATTGTTAAGTTAAAGCAAATAAAATGAAATAGAATAATAAAGCTTACTAAATACTAGTCGGGCCTCACCGGATCTACATACGTGTATGCACATAATTTTGACATTAATAAATTACAACCACATTCTAATATGAAAAAATAAAGATTAAAATATTACATGCCTTAATTTAATTGAATAGAAATCTAAACAAAATCTCTATAGCTCTCGTGTCCAACTAGAAAATCCGAATCGATCCTAAGCTGAAGTTCACCTAGGAGAAAAGTTTAAAAGATATAAAAAGTGAGTGAAAGGTTCAGTAGGACTAAGTTTTAGAAAATATTTTTAATTTGAATGAAAAATCTAGCTTTTGCATATGAATTATAAAACACAGGAAATAAAAAAAAATTATTAAATACATTCTTACAATTTAGTCCATTATTCATTTGGAAATAAGCTCATTATCGTTATCTTGGACAAATCAATAGTATCACTACCTTTGTGGCCAAGCTGGGTTTTAAGACCTGCCCCCAAAGTCGTTCTCTACATGACCCGATCTTTGAGTATGGCATCATGCCATAATATATCATTCCAAACGGTATTTACAACACCTCTAGTATCATGTTATTATTTAGGTCTCATCTTACCGAGTATGCTCATCTACGTTCATTATTCGGTTCATTATGATCATCTCATCATTCAACAGTTTATGAAAAACAACTGATAAAATTCTTCTCAATTATTTCTTAAAAACATTTTGAAAGGAATCACTTTGTGGCCAAAGCCTTTTTTAAAACGTGGCTATCAAAGAAAGGGGTTTTGAGTCCTACCTCAATATTCAGTATAGGAGCTCAGCACCGTAGCCCTGACCCGCTATACGTTAGTTCCACGGAACCACGAACAACCTTTAATGTAAGCTTTGAATCAAGTCGGTGGAAGCTCAATCATGCTCCTAAGCTTCCAACCCGTTGAGAATCAAAGGCCCTTGCTCGAATTTTGGGACGAAATTGAGAAGGAAGAGAGAAAGAGAAAGACAGCGAGAGAAAAAGGGAAGAGAGAGAGAGAGAGTGTGTGTCATGTCTCAGAGAATGAGAAGAAGAGGAAGAGAGTGAGGAAATAAATAGAAAATGGTTTGAGTGGTTGTTTCAAGCTGGAAACCATGTCCAACATATGGTTTTCAAAGTAGGACATATTGGGCATTTGATAAATTATTTTGTTTCAAAATTTAAAATAACAATTAAAATAATGAGAAGCGAAATAAATTTAAAAATACCACAAAATAATTTAAATTAAGTTTAATTAACATTAAAGTATACTAATTTATCATTTTACATACTAATTATAATTAATTAATTTCTGGGTGTTATAATTGCTTCAATAGATTATTGCAGAAAGGGAACGCACCTAGTGGTTCAGTTGTTGATTCATCTTTTGGCATTTTTGGTTTAATCAAAAATAGTTTATCATATCTCTAAAAATGATGACTCCTCAAAATTCCTTTACTACTGGCTCCATTAATATGTTGGCAAGTTTTTGTAATTGGTTAACGTATTTTTTAATTTGATGTTTTGATTTTTAATTTTCTCTTGATGCACAAATTACTCCTCTTCTGATTCAAAATTATTAGTATTTGGGGATAGAGGTGTCGACTGCAATGTTTGGTGGTTCTTTGTTAAGACAAAAAAAAAAAAAAAAAAAAAAAAAAAAGAGATAATATTATTGTACATGATTGCTTACCAAATAAAGCTTTTAGTACTGATGTCTGTGATTGCTTAGCAAAATGGAAGTGCAAACCCATTCTGGGTACTGTTTTTTTATTATTTGAATTTCCACATTGACTAATGGAGCTTTTTATGGTTTTTCTGAATATGTCCTAAAGCCAGAAATTAAGAACTAGAGGAATGATTGATTGATTTAATAATAGGGTGTTTTTTTTGGAACCTATCAAGTTAAAATCTAACACTTCGCCATAATGATCGGAGGTGGTTGGTATTTTTTGTTTTGAAAAAATATGTTGGAATATGATAGATTTTAACTTTAGAACTTATCAAGTTACAATTTGGCACTCCGTCTCAGCAACTGGAGGCGGTTGTTGCTTCTTTGTCTCAAAGAAAAATATGTTGGAGTCTGGTTGTTCAAACTTTAAAACCTACCAAGTTACAATTTGACATCCCATATAGGTGATCCAAAAAGGGTTGACACTTTTTGTTTTAAAGAAAATATGTTGGAATCTGGTAGGTTTCAACTTTAAAACCTACAAAGTTATAATCTGACACTCTACGCTGGCGACCGAAGGTAGTTAATACTTGTTTGTTTTAAAGAAAATATGTTAGAACTTAACGGGTTACAGGACGGAACCTGACTGGTTCCAACATGTTTTAGGATGGAACCTGTGGGTTTTAGTTCAAAACTTGACGGGTTTTAGAACGGTTCCCTCATGAGGGAGTGAGAATGAAAGGTAACTTGGACTTTTAATAAATCATCAACTTCTAATAAAGTATAGTTTTAATAAGTGGTTTTTTATAGAACATTTTTAACAAGTTGGGGCATTTGAGGGGCATTCTTATAAGTTACCTTTTTTTAATATTTTTTGTTGTTAGTTTATTTGATGCAAGCCTTTTGATTCTCTCTCTTTTATTCTTTGTTTTTTAGGCATTTGGCATTGTTACCCACTGAACTTGCCGCACATTTACAATTTATTACTTAAACTTATAAATTTGTAGCAAATCACCTCTAATTGATAGCGATTTTAGTTTTTTTGACGAAAATTGATATATAATTTGTACATGCATAGATAATTATTGACATAAATGGATATTTTTATACATTTAAACCCAAATTTATTGTGTTTAATATCTGTAATTAAGTTTTCATAAAAATATAAAATTTTGAATTAACTTTGTTTTGAATATGAATTTGGGTTAGTATTTACATGAAAAAATCTTTTTATACTCTTAATTAATAACTTATATGAAAATCATGTATCAATTTTAGGCAAAAATTAAGAATTGCTATCGATAGGGTGATTTGCTATAAATTTGTAAGTTTAAAAGGCAATTTATCAAAATTAAAAATTTATGAGGTAAATTGTAAATACATAATAAGTTCAAAAGGCAACAATATGATATATATATATATATATATATATATATTTAAGAAACCGCTTGCTCTTTCTTTTTCTTGACTTTTATTTTATTTTTTGTTAAGTTTATGCCGTAGATTGCATGCTTATTTGTCCTTATACTTTGCCACTATTATTCATTTCAATATTTTTGAGAAATTAAAATGGCTGGCCTCTTTAAGCCACTCATTAAAAGATTGTCATCAGTTTTTATTTTGACGAAATGGCCATTTTGTCAAATGAAGTTTTTGCTATTCCCTTTCTGTCCTAGCCCAACTGAATTGTTTCCGACCTTCATGTATAGTTCACTAAAAGCAGGAATCTTGTTGACAGGAGAATTTCACCAACAAAACTCTCACAACCAAATCCTCACCATCACCATGGCACAAAACTATCTCGGATTGCGTGTAAAATAAATACAGAAAATAATTTATGACACAAGAAATTACAGTGATACATTCTTAAAAAAGTTACATGCCCTTGAGAGAGAAGAGAATGCTTCGCCGAATTTTAAGGAAAATACAAGCAGCCAATTCTTAATAACGAGACTTGGGGCTTATCCGTAGGTTTTGACTTTTATTTATAGCCTTTTACATTTAATTCAAATATGCTAACTAAATTAATTCATAAAATCAAAAAATTATCTCTTTCCCGTTTGAACCGTGTCTGTTTACCAAATCTGTATGATTGACGTGATCTTATGGATAAGGAAAATCTATTAGTTACTCAGTTCGAATTTAAACATGATAATTAGTTGACCCTGGTCCTGTCATTATCTCGCCTTTGTGCTGTCTGGCTATGTCTTGCCCTTCTAAGAGGACTGGTATGTCTTGCCGCCACCTTCCGTCGCGTAGTGCCGTTGTCCACCTACGAGGATTATTCCGACGACGTCAACCGTCTCGCAGATGTCCTGCTCGATAACGATCTCGATCACGATCGGCCTCTCCTGTCCGTTGATCCTCTCCTCTGCTTCTATTACAGTCGTGGCTAATTTCTCTTCTCGTCTATTGCTGTACTTTTCTGTCTTTTTATTTGGTGCAACGAAATTTGATTTTGTTTATGTAAGATACATACATATATATATATATATATTTATATATGAATGTGTTTGGGTTTATGAAGCGCTGGCACTAGCTCGATGAATCCCAACCTATTTCCTTACTTCGATTCTTCGGTCTCAAAAGCTGCCTCATACATGGCTCATCAGCTCCTCAGGGCAGTTCAAGTCTTAGAAGGTGCTAACTGGGCAATCAAATTCTTGAGGGTTAATTTCATTTTTACGCCCTAAAGATAACAATTATCTCATTTTGGCCTATAGCTTTCAACTTACACACTAATAGTCTTTGAAGTTTTCCAATATTGCACCAACGGTAACTCTATAACATAGATATTGTAAATACGACGGATTTCATCACGTGAGGCACATGTGTTTCATTGATAAAAGTAATCTGACAAAATTATTTTTGAATGGTTTAATTTAGACGTGTGTTTAAATAGAATCTTTTGCACTTTACACGATTAAATCCATCGGTTTTTAACGTTTTTATTACAAAAGTATCACTAACATAACATTTGAAAAGCTCAAAAATTATTAATGTATTAGTTAAAAGTACAAGGGCCAAAGTGAGATAACTAATATTCCTTGGAGACCACAAGTGAAACTAAGCCCATTGTTGAACTTTTTTATATATATATTTTTTATGCTATGAACTTTTTTATATATATATTTTTTATGTCTATGTTTGATGGGTTCACTTTGAAACTTCATGAATCAGGTCGTTTCCTCCAAGAACCTCAGCTAACAATAAGATTATACTTTTTGTTTATGGTGACAATGTTACAAATGCAAAAGGGGGTTTGAAGTTATGGCTGCTTCCTCATACCCTTTGGGGAGTAGCAATGCCAACAGGCCTAAGTTGACCTCTATGTCTAGTCCCAAGGAAGTCATTCTCGAGTCCAATGTTGAGCACCAAATGTATTGCCATCTTCTCTGCGGGCTTAGGAACTCTGAGTTCATTGATGGGATTATTGCCCCATATGCTGTAGGCCTAATCAAGGCGTTGTCCCTTCTAGGGTCCAAGTAGAATCAGCTATGCAGCGATCTCGAAAACGGGTTCTCAAGTGAAGAAATTTCCGATGTTGTGATGAGAAGTTCTGTTGCCAAGGTTCTTGGTGGTCCACGAGTTAATCTCTCCATAAGAGTTCGATCAGTTTGCGAGGAAAAGAGCTGGGATGGGATTGTGAAGAAGTTATGGCCTAATGTTCGATATGTCAAGTGTGTCACCACTGGGAGCATGAGGCAGTATTACACAAAGCTTAAGCAGTATTTAGGAGAGACGCCTTTATTAGGTGGAAATTACTTTGCTTCAGAATCTGCAACCGCCGGAGACAACTTGACTTGTCATGCTTCCAACTACAGCCCACTTTGAGTTCTTCCATTTGATCCTGATCAGATTGATGTTGTCAGTAAACAAACAGTTGATTTCTCCAGCGTTGAAGTAGGGAAGATGTATGAGGTGGTTGTGAATACTTACAGAGGAACCGATACCGTTTGGGAGATACAGTGAGAGTTGTTGGTTTCTACAATTCCTCTCCGCAAGTCGAGAGGGCACTGAAATTCCTTTTGGATATAATAACCGAGAGGGATTTGGTGTCTGCAATTGAAAGTTGTCAACTTGTTGTAACGCCCCTAAGTGAGGGTTAACAGTTTTTATTAAATAAAATAAAGATTAGAAAATAAATACAAATCGTCAAAGTAATTTACCCAGGACTTAAATAAAAACTCTTAAATTAAAATAAAAACATAATCAAATAAATAAACCACAGTTTAATGTAGCACCTTAAATTTTAATAATATACAACTGTCATCATCATCATTTCAACCCTCAACAAATCTTAATACAGTCACAGAAAATAACAATCGATGCTTACGTTATCATGAAGATCATTCGTTGCATTCAAAGCAATCTCAACGTAATATAGCTACATAGCTTCTCCAACTATTTTTCTTGTAGCCACCTCACACTTAGTGAATCCTGAAAAGATGA
>CAMOHE010028210.1:0-12480 GCA_946598075.1 Artocarpus hirsutus | reverse complement strand
CCTCCACTAGCTGTAGTATTCTCCCTGATCTGAGGGGAAGAAGGGAGAAGGACTGTGCTGATTGACGCACAAACCACAGAAGGCTCTGCTATGGTAGCTATTAAGGCAAATGAAACCATCAAAGAAGACGCCCTGAATAGTGTGGCTGACAACTCCAGAAGCAATGGCTAGAAAAAGAGAGGGTGTCTTGTGCACTTACTGCAAAAACTGTGGCACACTAAAGAGACTTGCTGGAAGCCTCACAACAAACCTTAAGGAATGGACTGACTGGAAGGATTAAAAGAAAATCATCATGGGGACACTTTATTACAGGAAGATAAGGACTTTTTACTTAAATTTTCCATACGTTTTCCATCGAAAAACAAAAAAAAAAAAAAAGGAAAAAAGTGATTCCACAGCCCAATTTCTTCCTGAAAATTCTGATCACTCTGTTCCAGGTCCTACAGACACTAAAGTTACTAAAAACATCACTTCCAATCCTATACCAAACTAGTTCCGTAAATAAAAATGAAAAGACCACTTCAGGTTTATAGATGAAAGGTACAGCCTGCTCCAGCTCCTGTGCAGGCTCAGGAATCCAAACCAAGACCAGCTAATGAAATTTCTATCTCATTAGAACCTATAATTTATGACCAAGACCAGCTTATTGGCACTAGAAAGGGAGTTAGGAGTTGTACCCATTACCCCATAAGCCAAAATGTGACCTTTGACTTATTCTCCAAGAATCGCCAAGCCTTTTTTTTTCACCACTAAACACCATTGACTTTATCTTTTATTTTAAAAAAAAAAAACACAACACACCATTGAAACTCCACAAACTTTGAGTGAGGCACTAGGAAATGAAAACTTGAAAACAACCATGAAAGAAGAAATGGAGGCCCTAAGGAAAACCAAACGTGGGACCCTGTCAAGTTACTCAAAGAAAAAAATGTTGGAAAATAGTACGCAGCAGAAATTAAAAATTTTTTATATCAGAGTATTTTTCAAAACACAAGTTTGACATGCTATATGCATAAATTAACCATATCTTACTAACTTTGTATATGCCGAAAATATCCCGCAATCCGTGAAGAGAAGTAACGTTTTAGAAAGACCTCAACCAACTGGACTTCTTTACTATTATCTATCCACGATCGAAGTAAGTGTGGGCTCACACGTATAGCTCTTTCACCAGGCGACTCTTCTTTCAACCAATTGAGAGAACCTAAAGCTAATGTTCGTGATTTGTGAACAAGAGCTCTCAGAGAGTTTTCAGAATCTTATCAGTAAAGTATCACTATTGATCTCTCAATTGATGTAAACAATAATGAGACTCACTCCCCTTTTGTAAAGGTTGGGCTTAGGAGTCAATCCTTATCAGATAAGGCCTCAAAAATTCGAATCAAAATCAAATTCGTATCAATATCTGATGAAATCCCCGTAAAAACGCATGATCTTTTTATCGCGCGGTCGACATGTCAATCTATCTAACCGGCATGCTGAACTTGCCTCATTGGTAGGCTGAACTTGAGGATCAACATGCTGAACCTGTAATAAAAATCTCAACGAATCTTTTATTTTCTACCCAAGATTCTATAGGATAAAGTTTCAGTTTTAATTTAAATAACCTAATAAAAAAGTTATCTAATTAAAACAACTTTATCTAGGTAATCTCTAGGAAAATAAATAAATTCCTGATAATTCTACAAGTTTATCTTGATTTAATTTATTCAAAATTAAATCAACTGATAAACAGACAAGAATTATCCAATCCTTAATAATTCAACAAATTTATCTTGAATTAATTTTGTCACAAAATTAATTCAACCGATAAACAAACATAAATGATCTAATTTTACTGAATTTCAACCAATCTGAAAAATCTGACATATGTCACCAATTATTGAAAAAGCACGTCATATCATTACAGAATTTTAGTGAGCTAGCAAAGGGACCAAAAGGACCTATACAGTTCAAGCTTCCAATAATTATGAAACTCAATATCTCAGATATACATTTTATAATTATCAACTCCAACGCTACTCCACTAAAAGCTTGGAGCTGCACTCTCAAACTATATAGAATTACGAAGCCCATGTAGCTAAGTCTCTATGATATATCATAATGTATCGTATCTCTATAGGATTATCCACAATCGACTTAAGGACGAGTTTTGTCTTACCTTCCTGATTATTTTTTATCTTATGTTCCATTATCTCACGATCGGAAAACTTACCATCCAAAGACAGTATACCATTCGGTTGCACCTATGTATCCAAATGGTTGAACGCTCCAGTTTTTCAATTATAAGATAACGCATATAAGAGGATATCACTACTTCTAAAAAGGAGTTATGAATTCCATATCTATGAATAACAAGTCTACGCTATTATGAGTTATGCCTCCAATGTACCGGCATGCATACCATTATTAAAATGTATGTGTCATCCTTTGGCACATCAAAAGACATAAGCCAAGACAACGGACCTACTATTTATCTCAAGATTAAGATACAATACAAATGATTGTCTAAAGTGAATCAATTTACTGAGACAGAATTATTAATCTAAATCAAGTCACTTTATGTCCTGATCCAACACATCGTCACCTGTGATAATGTGTCAATGTTTCTATTCGTGGAGTCCACCTCCAAAGGCCAAGACAAACCATTGCCCAATAGGGATATAGACAACATAACAATCCTTACATGAATAAAGCACCCAACTTTATTCTCTCGATTGCGGATCATATGATTTCGATCGTCACCTTAGCAATCGTGTCTTCTACATAATCTGTCCATCATATGCTCAATTCTTAAAGGTTTAGACCGACAGTCTCAGATTATTGTGTGCTTAATATACATTCAACAATATGAACCTAAAGAGGACAAGATTTGGTATATAAATAATAAATAAATTCTTTATTGATAAAAATATCTCCAAAAACATATTACATTTTTACTCCTTAAGGCATACACATCTAGCAATCTCCCACTTGTACTAAGTGAGTAAATATGGCAAATTTCGCATCCCCATAGCTTCCACATGCCTCTCAAAGACTCTCATAGTAATGTCTTCATGAATGGATCAGCTAAATTGTCCTCTGAGGTGATTTTGCACACCGTGACATGCCCGCCTTCGACGAAGTCCTTTATCGCATGATACTTTCGATCAATATACTTACTCTTTTTATGAAATCTTAGTTCCTTAGCATTAGCTACCACCGCACTGTTATCACAGTATAGTGATACCGCCTTATCCATACCAGGAACTACCTCAAGATCCCCAAGGAACTTGCAGAGTCACACTGCTTCTTTTGAAGCATCACTAGCTGCCATAAACTTGGCCTCCATCGTTGAATCCGAAGTGCAATCTTGCTTCACACTTCTCCAACTAATGGCACCGCCGCCCAAAATAAACACAAAACCTGAAGTCGATCTCCTAAAATCTTGACAAGATTGAAAATCTGAGTCAGTATATCCTAGAGGAGTTAAGTCCTCACCCAAATACACAAGCATATACCCTCGAGTCCTTCTCAGGTACTTAAAAATATGCTTTACTAGAACCCAGTGGTTCGGTCCTGGATCCGCTTGAAATCGACTTACAATTCCAACCGTATAACAAATATCCGGTTGTGTGAAAAGCATGGCATGCATGAGACTATCCACTGTTGAAATATAAGGCACTTTCTTCATGTATTCTCTTTCTTCCTCAGACTTTGGAGAGTCTTTCTTAGAAAAAGTAATTCTAGACCTAGATGGTTGCCCACCTTTCTTGGAATTTTGCATTGCAAACCTCCTGAAAATTTTATCTATGTAGCCGGCTTGTGACAAAGCTATCTTTTTGTTCTTCCTATCCTGAAAAATTTGGACACCGAAAACAAAATTATCCTTACCCAAGTTCTTCATGTCAAACTGTTTGGTCAACCATAATTTGACCGATGACAATGCCCACAAGTCATTGCCATTTAGTAGAATGTCATCTACATAAAGCAATAGAAAAACCACTTTCTCATCCTTAATGTGTTTGAAAACACATGGTCATAAGTCTTGATCACCCGATCAAATCTTATGTTCCAAGAATGGGAAGCCTGCTTAAGTCCATAAATTGAGTTTAGCAGCTTACAAACCTTACCCTCCTGACCCTTGACCTTAAACCCGTTTGGTTGTTTTATATAAATAGACTCATCAAGATAGCCATTTAGAAAAGCCGTCTTGACATCCATCTGTCAAATTTAGTAATCGAGAGCGACAGCTATGGACAAAAGAATCCGGATGGACTTAAGCATGGTTACAGACAAAAAGGTTTCCTACTAGTCGATTCATTCCTTTTGCATATAACCTTTAGCCACCAGTCTAATATTAAAGGTTTCGACCTTTCTATCCACTCATCTTTTCCTCTTGTAGATCCACTTACACCCCATGGGTTTTACCCCTTCAGGAAGATCCACAAGCTCCTATACCCGATTAGTCTCCATAGACTTCATCTCTGTGTTCATAGCCTATGTCCAGAGATTCGAATCAACATCCTCCATAGCCTATGCGTAAGCATAAGGATCCATGTCATGTTCATCTGATTAAGTCAATAAGGCCTCCCCATTGAACATATACCTCTCAGGTTAACACCTGATTCTCCCACTTCGCCAAAGCCCCTTAGGTTGTTGCTTGGGTTCGTTTGGTTTTTCTACACTGATCGAAACAGTTTCATTCAAAACCTCTAGAGTGATTAGATCACTCCTTAACTCCTCAAGCACCACTTTGCTTCGAGGCTTAAAGTCGTCCATGTAACTCTCCTCAAGGAAAGTTGTATTAGTTGAAACCACGACTTTATTTCCTTTGGGTTGTAGAAATAATCCTTTTTGGATATCCTACAAACACGCAAACTTTCGAATGTGCTTCAACTTCTTCACATCCTTAAACAAGATATGAGCTGGACATCCCCATATGCGAATATGGTTTAAAGATGTCTTCTTGCTCGTCCACAACTCGTGAGGAGTTTTAGGAACCGATTTTGAAGGCACGCTGTTTAAAAGATAACATGCAATTTGTAGTGCATATCCCCAAAAGGATAAAGGTAATGATGAATAACTCATCATGGACCCAACCATGTCCTATAAAGTCCTTTTTCTTCTTTTTGCCAAGCCATTTTGCTGTGGAGTGCCTGGCGCAATCAAATGGAATAAAATACCATTCGTTATTAAGTGTCCTAAGAACTCATCAGAAAAGTATTCCCCACCTCGATCGGATCGAAGTGCCTTTATGGGTCTACCCAATTGCTTTTCCACTTCAGCCTGAAACTCCCTAACTTGTCAAAAGTTTCACTTTTGTGGTGTATCAGGTACACATACCCATACCTTGAGTAATCATCAATAAAAGTGACGAAGTACTCATACCCTCATCATACTCGGATGTTCATCGGTCCACAAACATCACTATGCATAAATTCTAGAACCCCTTCGGCCTTATTGCCCTTAGACCCAAATGATCTTTTGGTCATTTTATCCTCTAAACAAGATTCACATTAAGGTACAGATTCTACCTTTAAGTGACTTAAAGGTCCATCCCTTACCAACCTTTGAATCCTATTCAGGTTAATATGACCAAAGCATAAATGCGAAAAATAAGTCTTATTAGAGTGAGAAGTTTTAAGTCTTTTAGAGTTATTATCATTCACCTCAGCATTAAGCAGTAAGTCCATCTTAGGTTTGATAAAAAATAAATTATTTTGCATCCATCCAAAACAGATAAAAGATTTGTTTTTATGAATCATCACTTTATTATTAAAAGAAACCAAATAGGAGTCTTTAAATAAACAAGCAACAGAAATTAAATTCTCCTTAAATTTAGGAACATAAAAACAATCTCGCAAAATTAAATTCCTGTAACTATCAAAATAAAGATGGACGTCTCCCACTGCTTCCACTAAGACCAAGGATCCATCGCCTATCCGAAGCGTAAAGTCTTCATGAAGCAGACTTCTTGTTTCTATGAACCCCTGTAGAGAAACACAAACATGATTAGTTGCACCGAAATCTATGACCCAAATGTCACTGGATTACTCAACCAAACAAGTTTCTAAATACAGAAGATCACACCTACCTCCTTTGGAAAGAAAGTCCTTGCGCTTCTTTATGTGCCCGACCTTCTTGTAGAAAAAGCACTTAAGCTTCTTTGGGTTCTTCTTCTTCTTCTTCTTGCTCTTGTTGTTAGCAAGAATAAAAGACTTCCCATTCTTGGCCCGTTGCTTCTTACCATTCCCAAGGTTAGGACCGGAACCAAAAGCAGCTACCATGTTGGCCTCGTCACCCGCGAGAGACTCCCTAATCAGCAGTTTAAACTCTTGTAACTATATCATCAACTCTATTAAGGTCATATCCCACCTATTGCTCATATTAAATATAGCTCTAAACGGAATAAATTCCTTTGACAGAGTCTCAAAGAAGATAGTCATTTGAGTTTTAGCATCAATGTCAGCTCCATTGGTTTGTGCCTCAGCGAGGTAACCTATGACCAACATCATGTGCTCCTTTATAGATGTCCCCGGTCTCTACTTACAGTTTAAGAGTTTTCGAAGCGCCCTTGTCGTTTTGTTAGGGCCTAGACTTCAAACATGTCTTCTAAATTATCCAAGATCTGCTTAGCAGTCTCATAATCCTCATCTTGAGCCTACAGCACATTATTCATGCTAGCTATAACATAGCAGCGGGCCTAATCGTTTACATCTTTTCGTCGATCGTACGCTGGGAATTACTCATTAGTGGAGTCTCCCATAGGCTCGAGAGGACAAAGGATTGTTAGCACAAATTTTAGTTTTTCAAAAGAGAGAACGATATTCAGGCTCCTTTTCCAATCATTATAATTCTCTCCGGTTAATTGGTTTTTGTCAAGTATCGAAGATAAAGCATTTTTAGACATTTTTAATCTACAATAAAGAATCATATACCAAACATAAGCCAACATATCATGATAATTTAGTAAGATAACACAATCATGTCAAAATATACAAATGTGTTTATGTGTCAAAACCTTGAAAATATCATAACCTTACAACGATAATTCCCAACTCAAAAGTCAACAAACTCCTAAGGGAGTCATGCCAAATTCAATCAGGAACACGGATCCCCTTCTGATTAATATGTGCCATCTAGGACCCGTATGATCCAGCATATATTAATAATCATTTCTCTGACCATTAATTTTATTAACAGAGCTCCTAGGGGAGGTTAATAATAAAATTAATATGAGTGTATAACCATCGTTTCAATATTTTATCCATGATTTATAATCACCACCTAAGGGTGTGCAACCATAAATCATGCTAAAATACCTTATCCTCTCGGAGATCCAATCTGGTATATGATAGAAATCCCTTCCTAGGGGTCGAGACCACCATGTTCTTCCTATGGACCAATGATGGAGGCCTTGGGTCCTCTCTTTGAAAACCTTCTCCCACTCAATCTTTTGAAATCAAGGTTTTATTTTAAAAGACATGCATGAATAATTTTAAATGAGCGGCACTCCCTATTTTGATATGGCATGTTATCAATATACATGACAAATCATATTATAATGCAGACAAGCAAAGCAATCAAGCAAAGCTACAAGCAAAATAATAATCAATAACCGTAATGTTACGGTTTCACACTAGAGAATAGAAAACAAAGATTACAAGAGAATAATCAAAATATATTATCGATTCTTCATCCTTGAATCCTCAAGCTGTATCCTTCTTCATGTAATATCTATCTTTAAGTCTTCAATCCCTATGAATCAAACACTCCAAATTTTTGGTCATATCCAAATTTAATGTTTCTCAAAATTGTTCCAAAAATAAAATTAAACCTACATCGAAAACTGCACCTTTTCTGGAATTATATTTTTAGCTCTCTACCAGCAGGCTGATCAAGCAAGCTGATCTGGGTGATCAGCCTACTATTAATGACCCACCAGCTTGTCGATCTCCATAAATCGGCCTGCTGGTCGATGACTAATCGACTTGCCGAACCAAAAGTTTGGGCTGCCGCCAGAGCCACCTGATTTCTGCCCCACTGATGGCCTGTCGAACCTCATGTTTGGTCTACCGATCTGCGACCATTGACCTGCCAAACTTAAGCGTTCGACATGCCGACCGAGTAGAAGTTACCCTTATTAGAAAATACAGTTTCTAATGCAATTTATCAATTTATTTTCAACAATTCAAAAACATAAAATTAGAGACTCAAAAAATACCTGGAAACGCTATCATCCATATTCTAGATCCGTCTTCTTTGAATGATTATTTAATTACAAAATTCTTACAAATTTAAAATTAAATAATAATTCCTAGACGGAGATGATAGTCTGCCATCTAATTACATAAAAACCTATATACATATTCTAACCTTTAAGGAACCATAACCGGCATAAATTAATTAACTAATAAATAATTAAATAATAATTTAATCAACCATAATAAGCATTCACCATAAAATCCATGACAACATATAAGATTATATAGAAACCTAGGGTGCCAACTCTCTATAAAATTAAATTCAAGCATAGGAGAGATCAAGATCACATAATTTACACATATAGCATGATCACAAACTTATAAATTTACGTAAAAACCATGTCTCAGATACCAATTGTTGGAAAAATAGTACGCAGCAGAATTTAAAAGTTTTTTATATCAGAGTATTTTCCAAAACACAAGTTTGACATGCTATATGCATAAATTAACCAGATCTTACTAACCTTGTATATGCCAAAAAGCTCCTGCAATCCGTGAAGAGAAGTAACGTTGCAAAAGGACTTCAATCAACTAGCCTTCTTTCCTATTCTCTATCCATAATCGAAGTGAGTGTGGGCTCACACGCATAGCTGTTCCACTAGGTGACTCTCCTTCCAACCAATTGAGAGAACCCAAAGCTAGTGTTCATGATTTGTGAACAAGAGCTCTCGGGGAGTTTTTAGAATCCCACCAGTAGAGTATCACTCTTAATCTTTTAATTGATCTAAATAACAAAGAGACTCACTTCCCTTTTATAGAAATTGGGTCCAAGAGTCAGTCCTTATCAGATAAGGCCTCAAAAATTCAAATCAGAATCAAATTTGGATCAATATCTGATGAAATCCGCGTGAAAACGTGTGATCTTTTTATCACGCGGTCGGCATGCTGATCTGTCTAACCGACATGCCGAACTTGTTCCATCGGCAGGCCGAACCTGCAATAAAAATCTCAGTGAATCTTTTATTTTTCACCCGAAATTCTATAGGATAAAGTCTCATTTTTAATTCAAATAATCCAATAGGAAAGTTATCTAATCAAAACAACTTTATCTAGGTAATCTCTAGGAAAATAAATAAATTCTTGATAATTCTACAAGTTTATCTTGATTTAATTTATTCAAAATCAAATTAACTGATAAACAGACAAGAATTATCCTATCCCAATAATTGAACAAGTTTATCTTGAATTAATTTCGTTACAAAATTAATTCAACTGATAAACGACATGAATGATCTAATTTTACCGAATCTTAGCCAATATGATAAATCTGACATAAGTCATCAATTATTAGAAAAGCACGCCATATCGTTATAGGATTTTAGTGAGCTAGCAAAGAGAACCAAATAGACCTGTACAGTTTAAGCTCCTGATAATTATAAAATCCAATATCCCAGATATACATTTTATAATTATCAACTCCAATGCTACTCAACTAAAAGCTTAGAGCTGCACTCTCAAACTATATATAATTACGAAGCCCATAGAGCTAAGTCTCCATGACATATCGTAATGTATCGTATCCTCATAGGATTATCCATAATCGGCTTAAGGACAAGTTCTGTCTTATCTTCCTAATTATTTTTTATCTTTCGTTCCATTATCTCACCATAAAAAAAACTTACCATCCAAAGACAGTATACCATTCGGTTACACCTATGTATCCAAATGGTTGAACACTCTAGTTTTCTAATTACAGGATAACGTATATAAGAGGATATCACTACTCCTAAAAAGGAGCTATGAATTCCATATCTATGAATAACAGGTCTACATTATCATGAGTCATGCCTCTAACGTACCGGCATGCATACCACTATTAAAATGCGGGTGTCACCCTTTAGCACATCAAAAGACACAAGTCAAAACAACAGACTCACTATTTATCTCAAGATTAAGATACAATACAAATAATTGTCTAAAGTGAATCGATTTGCAAAGATAGAATTATTAATCCAAGTTAATTCACTTTATGTCGCGATCCAACAAATCATCACCTATGACAATGTGCCAATGTTTTTATTCGCGGAATCCACATCTGATAGCCAAGACAAACCATCTCCCAATAGGGATATAGACAACATAACAATCTTTACATGAATAAAGTGCTCAACTTTATTCCCTCGATTATGGATCTTATGATTTAGACTATCATCTTAAGAATCGTTTCTTCCATATAATCTGTCCATCATATGCCTAATTCTTAAAGGTTTAGACTGAAAGTCTCAGACTATTGTTTGCTTAACATACATTCAACAAATATGAACATAAAGAGGACAAGATTTGACATATAAATAACAAATAAATTCGTTATTGGTAAAAATATCTCAAAAAACATATTTCCTTTTTACTCCTTAAGGCATACACGTCTAACAAAAAACCAGTTGGGTATAAGTGGATATTTACCGTAAAGTATAGGGCTGATGAAACTTTGAAAAGATACAAGGCCAGATAAGTGACAAAAGGATACTCATAGACCTATGGAGTGGACCACCAAGAAACCTTTGCATTGGTTGCAAGAATTTTACTATCTTTAGTAGGTAACCATGGTGTTTGTAGCAATATGACGTAAAGAATGCATCTTTACAAGGTGAGCACAAAGAACAAGTGTACATGGATCCACCACCAGGATTTTATATGTTTCTGTAAATTAATCAAGTGTGCAGGTTGAAGAAAGCCCCATATGGATTGAAACAATCCCCATGGGCATGGTTTTGCAAGTTTGTAGAGGTGATGAATGAAATGAAGTACAAATAGAGCCAAGGGGATCATTCCTTATTCATCAGACACAAATTCATAGGGAGTAACACCCTTACTAGTCTATGTCAATGATATCCTTGTACAAGGAAATGACCTAAAAGAAAGAGAGAAACTCAAGAAGCAGTTACCTGCTGAGTTTGAAATAAAAGAGCTAGGAAAATTCAAATATTTTTTTGAAATAGAAGTTGCATAGTTTGTTGATGGCATTTTCGTGTCTCAACAAAAAATACATCATGGATCTCTTTAAGGAAAGAGGCATTCTCGGAAGCGAACCAATATGCACACTGATTGATCCAAACTACAAATTTTGTGATCAAGAAGATGATGTCATGGTGGATAAGCATAGATTTTTTTTAAAAAAAAAGTCGGAAAACTAATTTACCTATCTCATACTAGACCTGATATAGCCTAGCGGTGAGTATGATAAGTCAGTTCATGCAATTTCGAGAAAATCACACTTGCAGACCGTGTACAGAATCTTGCACTACCTCAAATCTGAACAAAGGACAGGACTATTCTTCACACAAGGCTCGAACATGAATGGGGAAGCCTATATAAAGGCTAATCATGTAGGTTCTTTGACAGATCGAAGATCTATGTTAAGGTATTGTAGCGTACTTGGAGGGAAATTAATAACTTGGAGAAGAAACAAGTTGTGGCCATGATCTTGCATAAAGGCAAAATTCAGTGCGATGGCACTAGAAATTTGTGAGCTGTTATGGACAAAAATTAGTCATGAGGATCTAAAGATCAAAAGGGATAGACCAATGAAATTATATTGCGACAATAAATCATCTATAAGCATTTTTCACAACCCTGTTCAACATGATCAAATACAACATGTTGAAGTAGACAGGCATTTCATCAAGAAAAAACTCGACTATAGGAGATATTTGTGATGTGTTGGAAAGAATTAAATATTGAGTAGCTCTTTGGATTTCTCAAGCTGAAGGCTTTGTAATGTTTCCATTTTCTAATCCGTTTAAGGGGATGGGATCTAATTTTGTATTGATCAAAAGCTCTAGGCTTTTATTTTAGCTGTTCTTGGCTTCTGTTTTTGTTTCTTGTTCCAATGAACTTCTCATCCCCTTTTGTTTTCCCTTGGATTCCTTTTTCGTTTTACTTAATAAAGTATCTCCGCTTCTTTAAAAAAACAAAACAAAACAAAGACAAAAAACTCTTGGCAATAGGCTAATTTGTACTCTTGTTTGTACATTCCAGGTTGCGGGAGAGCGTTGGAAATTTAGGATTTCTTTTATCACATAATTTCAATGTACAACTATTAGGATTGCTTCCCAATTCCAAATAAGAATGATGTAAATAGGCAACTAGTAGATTTCTGATTTGTAAGGATTTAGAAATTAGTCAAACTTTTCTAGGATAGCTATTCCCTAGTGTATGTAATCAAGTTTGTACTCGTTATCAATAATATAATATACAAAATTACCAATGCTCTTATTTTCTAAAAAAAAAAAAA
>CAMOHE010028208.1:32950-44937 GCA_946598075.1 Artocarpus hirsutus | reverse complement strand
TAAGGGAAGTAAGGATGACATAGATATATTTATGTATGCTTTTATGGAGTATGTGGGCAGATCTAAACAAGCTAGTATTTGAAGGCCATGGTGGAGATATTTTGGGTTCTATTGAACGTGTAGGCCGTCTTTTAAGGGATTCTAGTTCCCACGCAAAAAAATGGATATGATTAAAAGCGCCGCTAGGGCTCATTCATGCACAAAATGGATTGCCCTTGAGGTAGATATGGTTAAGGTGAATGTTGAGCAAAGGATTATTTGGATTTTGTTGGAATAAGGATTTGCGTTCGTGATGAGAAGTGTTGTGTTTTGGACGCATCTATTATCCATTTTCTTGGGAAGTTCAGTCCTCATGGGGGTGAATGCTTGGCAATCCGAGAAGGAGTTCGTTTTGTGGTAAACGGAGGTTCCGCAAGTGGGTCGTTGAATCAGATGTAATGAATGTCATTAATGTGGTATGAAGCACTAGTTCGCGGGCACACGAGGCTTCGGTTATTAAGGGTTGGTTTGGTAAATGGATTCGAATTAGTGATATGATTTGAGTTCATGTGATTTGAATTAGGATTTGAGTTAGTAATTTGAATTGTTATTCAAGTTGACGTTTGGATGTGCATTTAAGTTTTAATCTGAGTATGGAATAAAATTGAAATTTGTATTTGCAAAGGTAGTGAAAATAGTTTTTGATTTATTAATAAATCTAATAAAATCTTAATGTTAATAATCTTAAAAAATGTGCAATATGGATCTTGATTTATTCCTCTCTTCATTAGAAACACAATGAAAAAAGAATCATCTCAATTGGATATCAAATGAAGAAGTTATGATTTTTTTCCTCAAATATAAGAGAGAGAATTTTAGTTTTTACTGTAGCAAAGATATATGAGTATCAAAAGTTTAAGGGGGTTGAGAATTCTGAAATCTTGGATTCTTGATACTGAAATGATTCAGATTTTGGGGGAAACAAACATATATCCGAAGGATTCTTGATACTCGAATCTAAATTTGAGTCTATTGAATTCAAACAATACCCGAACCAAACATACGTAAATGTATCTAAGAAGCTATTTCTCATGCCAACAGTGGCTTCGTTTGTTACATTTATGGCAATAGGAATTTCATATCCCACTATCATCTACAACAAAATAATCCAATTGATCAAGATGCAAATTATGTCTGTCTTAATTAGGATAATCTTTTTTTTGGATAGATGTTACTCCTTTATTTATTAGGTCAGTTGTAGAGATGTCGGTCAGCTGGCTCGGCCCATATAGGCCAAAAGGAAAAATCGGGCCAGTCGGTTAATGAAAATGGTGGCCTAGCTTAGCTCGAAGCCTGTATGTGCTTAGGGCTGGGCCAAGCCCTAGTTGCCTGAATTTTCTTAAGGGAAAAAGATAAAAAAAATTATCTAATCAGGCTGATCCAGTCGAACCTAATTTTAGTTTGGGCTTAAATTTTTGATCCAGCTCCGCTTGAGACTTAGGTTGGACTTGGGTCGAAAAAGAAGGGCTACGAGTCGACTCTCTAACCCGTGCCAAATTGACTGCTCTCCAGTAATAAAATAAGGGTTTTCTTTAGGCTCAATGGACTTAAATTTGGATTCGAGTGTTAAGAATAATTTGGATACATGTTTGTTTCCCCCCAAAAATTCGAATCACATGGATATTAAGAACCTAAGTTTTTAGAGTTCTCTTGATACTCGATGTCTTTGCTACAATAAAAGTTGAAATTCTCTCTCCTATATTTGAGGAAAAAATCGTAACTTTTCATTTGATATCTAACTGAGATGATTCTTGTTTCAGTCTCTTTTTAGTGAAGAGAAGAATAAATTAAGATTTATATTGCATATTTTTTTAAGATCATTAATATTAAAATTTTATTAGATTTGTTAATAAATCAAAAACTATTTTCACTATCTCTCCAAACATAAATTTCAATTTTATTCTATATTTAGATTAGAACTTAAATCTACATACAAACATTAATTCGGATAACAATTTAAATTACTAATTTAGTTTAAACAACTTAAATCAAAATCACTAATTCGAATTCATTTTCCAAACCCACTTTTAAGTTTCCACTCCAGAAAAGGACGTTGGGCGTGGGCGCAGAGGCATGTGAGTTGCGGGTTGAAAATTTGTGAGTAGCGCGTTGAAAAGGAATTTTCCTTCCTAAATTTCTCTGTTTGGGCAACGGCAGCAAAGGGGTAAAACCGGCTCCCGCTCTTCCTCTTTTCCCTCCATCCGCCATTGCTGTTCTTCTGCATGCTTCTCTCTCACTCTCTAGAATTCAGTAATGGAGCTAGCATTTCCACCTCCAAACCTAACACCTCATTTCAGAACCAGTACTTCAACCACGAGATTCTTGTCTCCTTCGCACTACTCACCTTCTTCTTCTCCTTCGTCCTTGTCTTCACGACGGCGCTCGGCTTCTTCGCAGTTGGCAATCAGGAGGATTAGCTGCGAGTTTGACGCTAAGCTCAATGGCGCTCTTTCCGGCGAGTTCGACTCCCGTTTCCTCGACCGCGTACCGCTCTCTCTCTCTGTGTATATATATATATCTATTATATAAATTTCTACTTCGTGAAAATTTTGTCGTGTTTGTCGTTGTTTGTTCAAAGTTGAATTTTTAACATATATGTATGTATGTATATTTCATTTCAAACCTGTTTTGTTGCTTTGGGAATAATGCGAAGACCTCGTTTTCGCGATTTTTAACAGTGGAATTTGCTTGCGTTTTTTTCGGGTCAAACTTGTTGATGAGGCGCTTTGGTTTATTGAAGGTTTGAATTAGGGCAATGGATGATTAATATGCTAGAGATGCTTAACTTAAAAAGTTTTCATGCTAATTGAAGCAAAGTAGCAATCAAACAATGACTTTGGTTTTGCTAGAGACATTGACAAAATTTACTTCGGTGGAACTTAAATGCTTTTTACCTAAAATGGATTCTGTTAAGTTGAAATAAGAAAAGGAAGTAACTGGAAAGAGTGTTAAAAATTGTGAATTCCCTTCCTTTCTATAAGGATCGTCTAGAAACTGAAGCGGATTATTTTTGAAAGCACGCTGATAGAAAGGGATGACATAAATGTTATAGGTTGATTTTTTTTTTTTTAATTCTCTTTTTTGGTTTAGTTTATATCTTACGTCTGGAAATTTATTCACCTTCCATAAAAGAGTTTCACGTTTGGTTTCGAATTACAGACATTAATGGCACAACACATTAGGAATGCCGTATCTCTCTCTCTCTCTCTCATTTTTTTATTGGATTTGCGTTGAGATTTCCTGAGGGCCAGTGATAATTTTGGAATTGGCTGTAGCAAAAAAGTTCTTCAAGGCATCATGTTCCTGAAGGGTTGTTCAAGGCATGAACTATTCGCTTTGACACTTTGAGTGGTTTCTTGAATTATTTTGAAAGCAGCTTCCACCATTTTCTTTTCTCATTGATATGTTGAATCTCTCTATGTTTAAGTGTGTTTGTAAATTATCCTATTTATACTTCCATTCTTATATCAATTATCAGATTGTTGCAAATAGTTTGTCAATAAATAACCTTTAGTTGATGAGACACTTGTTTCCAACTTGGTTGATACAAATCAATGCTAGGCTTTTGGGTTTTGAAGCTTCTGTTCAAGACCTCCGTCAAGGTCACTGGATGCGAATTTGTGCAATTGCTCTTCTTTTTTTTTTTTTTTTGTTCCTTTTTTGGATAAGGGGGTGGGACACTCGAGCTGCAAACCTTGAAAGTGAAGGTTGATGCAGATACTATCAGGCTAAGTTTGCAACCATAATGCAATCATACCTTTATTTATGCAACAGTTATGAAGCCAACTTTTTCTTTATCCTCTAGTTAAGAGTCTTTTTTCACAACTTCACATATTTTGTTCCACCTTTGTTTTTGATTACAGTCTGGGACACATTCTGATTTTCGCTCGTCATTATCTTAATTTACTTTTTTGCTTGGCAGTTTTAAGTAAAATTTAGTTTTCTGTTGGGATTTTATGAGAGACCTTTATTTATTAAACTATTTATTTTGTATTGGATGCTAAATATGAATTTCTTGACTGACTGAAAAGTCGATTAAATCTGACCTTATTACTTCATTTCCAGCAAAAAGCACTGGAAGCTGCAATGAATGATATCAACAACTCATTTGGAAAGGGAAGTGTCACCAGACTAGGCAGTGCTGGTGGAGCCTTGGTGTATGTGTTTTTCTCCCGATGATGTTGCTCTTTTTTACTCTTCCCCCCACCCCCACCGTTTTTTCTTATTTTGAATGTCTAGGAGGAAAGTGTGGTACCTACAAATAAGTTCTAGGATTCAGCAGAAAATAGATAACATCTTGTCCGTTGCAGTGAAACCTTTCCCAGTGGCTGTTTGACATTAGACCTTGCCTTGGGTGGTGGCCTTCCGAGAGGAAGAATTGTAGAGGTATATGCCTTTGTACTTGTCCTTTCAGTTTAAACCATGGATTTTTGTTAAAGATTTTATGTAAAAAGAAATATTTTATGTCTCATTACTAAACTACACCTTGCATTGTGAATTAAACTTACAGTATAGATGAGTATTTAAAAACATATGGGAACATCAATTGTGAGTGGCTACCTTGAATGGGTGGTAAAACATGGTATCGGTACCTTGTACAATCATTACTTGAAAGAGAGTTAACTTTTACAGAACCAGACTACTAGAGAAGATTTGACTTTGTTATTATGCAAAGTGGTGAACACTGGAAGTAAATTTCTGGTACGGTCAATTGTTAATTCAGTCCATATGTCATAAGCAACGAAGACCATTCATCGTCAATAATGGTATCTATGCAAACTACAATTGTGAGGAAGTGAGTAGCCTATATGGGACTGGCTGCAACCCTTTTTTTTTTTAACTTCTGAAATTGCGTGCAGGCTAGTGATCTGGAACTGTGCTTCAACTTTTGGGCTTAGTAATGTATTCTATCTTTTTGGAGTTTAACGAACTTAGAGAGAGTGTGGTTAATTTAGTGATAGCTGTGGCACAATGCATATGTTATCCACTGAAATAGATATTTTCTTTGCCATTTACATAGATTACTTTTATTCTTAATGAAAGAGAAGTTTACTGATATTCTTGTTGGCACTGTGAAATCCATAAAAAATAAGAATAAGTTGATGTACCTTGATCAATGCCACCAATTTTAAGTACCTTAATACTTCCAATGTTAAGTACCTTAATCAGAGTGTCTTTGATATGAAATTATCAGTGTAATCATCAGCAGCAGTACTGCTTATAATGCGATTGTGAATTTAACAATTTAAATGATGCTCATAAGCATAACTCATTGCATACAGAATTTTTAAAGTTCTTTTTTTGTTGTATTGCTCTGATTTTTGAGAAATTTGCAGTATTCAAAGTAGATATCTCAACTTGATTAATAAGTACAGAATTCTACCTTTTTAAACTTAATTTTACTATATTCATCCAATAATGTCTCTCTTGTTGATCTCATAAGCAATCAATTAACTGAGCATTGAATTTTACAAAAGAATAATAATAATAATAAAATAATAATTGATGAAAAGATTTTCCCTAGCAATTTGATTGCTAAATCAATAAATTTTGCGAGGAATGAATTTATTTATCTTCTGCTTATTTTCCAGATTTTCGGCCCAGAAAGTAGTGGAAAGACCACTTTAGCACTCCATGCGATTGCAGAAGTGCAGGTACCAGTTCCACTTGAAATTTTGAGATTCCATTTTGAGCCTCTGCAAAACTGCAGAAGTCAATTATGCTAACTCTTTCTCTGTAATGAGAACAACATGTATTGTTTTAAATCGTGTTATTGCAGAAGCTAGGGGGAAATGCTATGCTTGTTGATGCAGAGCATGCTTTTGATCCAGCATATTCAAAAGCATTGGGAGTTGATGTAGAAAATTTAATTGTCTGTCAACCTGATCACGGGGAAATGGCGCTTGAGAGTAATATATCTTTTCTGTTGTTTCTTCAACAGTAATATATTTTTTATTTTCATGTCTTTGGATGCACAAATGATTTTCTCTCGTTATATTCTCAAGTGTCTTAGTTGTGATGCGATAGATCTTGCCTTTGTTAATTGTGCATTACCTATCATGATATATTTGTCGAAAGTTCTTACATGCAACCTCAATATACATTGATTCATCTTTTGCCATTTCAGTTGCTGATCGTATGTGCAGATCTGGTGCCATAGATCTCATTTGTGTTGATTCTGTTTCGGCTCTCACTCCACGAGCAGAGATTGAAGTAATCTTTGTTTTCTATGCCAAACTTATGAATTGAGGGAGGGTGCCAACCTCTGACTCCTTGTGGTCTTGGCGTCTTGTTGAATTGTAGGGCGAGATTGGCATGCAACAGATGGGATTGCAAGCACGTCTCATGAGCCAAGCTTTGCGTAAAATGTCAGGAAATGCTTCTAAAGCTGGCTGTACTCTCATATTTTTGAATCAAATAAGATATAAGGTAATCTTGCTTGAGAACTCTGAATTTTCTATGTGCTTAATGGCATATTTATTGTCATTATTATTATTATTATCATTATTCATTGACCCTGGGGCCAACCGAGGTGTCATGGAAACTTCTTTCTTGCATAATTGGTGTCGGCTACACCTTCCATTTTCTTTATTGCTTTACTAAAAACTGACAACTTTGATGATGGATTTTTGAAGATTGGTGTATATTATGGGAATCCAGAAGTGACGAGTGGAGGAATTGCATTAAAGTTCTTTGCCTCGGTTCGTCTTGAAATACGTTCTACAGGAAAGATAAAATCTGTAAGCATTACAGTTGCTGATCCTTTTTTCTTTTACCCCTTTTCTTTTCTTAGCGTTTCTCTTTTCTATTTTGGTGGGTTGGGTTACGGCTGCTTGACGTAACATACTTATCTGCCTGCTTGACTTTTGGTCATGTGTAGTCTACAATGTTCATAAATCACCAATTTATAATATATTAGGTCAAAGGTGACGAAGAAATTGGGCTTCGGGTTCGTGTGAGAGTACAAAAGAGTAAGGTATATTTGCATCTGCATCCATTACAGTTGCACGTTTCTTAGATGAAATGTTCCATTCATTTCAACCATAAAATGATTTATATTGAATTATGCTAAACAAATTGATGCAGCGCATGTTTAATGTTGATCACTTTGTTCAGTATTGCATTGTTAAGTTGCTTTGTATATAATGTGTCTTTCACTGGCAAGAGAATGATCTGCTGCAATATCAAAAGATTAAATACATTTTGAGTATATTTCAGTAGTTCTGTGAACTGTTCAAATTTTTTGTCCACATTTTCATTCTAAGTTCCTATTGCAGGTTTCAAGGCCATACAAGCAGGCTGAGCTTGAAATTATTTTTGGAGAGGGAGTAAGCAAAGTGGTAAGTACAAAAACAGTGCATATCATCTCAAAAGGTGAGCAACATATTCCATTTCAATCTATTTTCTCTTGCAGGGTTGTGTATTGGATTGTGCTGAAATGATGGACGTTATAGCAAAGAAGGGCTCTTGGTATAGCTATGGGGACCACAGGTACATCTGTGCACATTACTCACGAGATTATGATAGGAACCCATCCCATACTAGACCTATACCAATACCACAAACCCATGAGTAAAACTCACTCCTAAAAACCGGCTTCTAGGGGGAGGGAGCCCATAGGCTTATAAGCCACCAACAAATTCCATACTTGGCCGATGTGGGATCATAATAGATTATTAAAGTCTAGACTGGACTTGTGAGCGGTGGAGTATCACTCAAGTAACATGAGTAGAGGAGTAGTCCACTCTTAATGAAGTCAAAGAAATGCTAGAGCCACTAACTTAAACGCCAAAATGTTTACAAAAAGTGATGTGGCAGTTTTTTAGCCACACAAGGGAACCACCGATTTTACACTTTTAATAGCATGATCAAAACTTTTAAAAGTATGTGATTCTAAAATTTGCCCATAGTGGCATTACTGGTGAGGTTATATTTGTTCTACACTTGACTTGTTAGTGGTAGAGTATCGGTCGATTACTATGAATATAGTCTTAGTTCATTATCGTCTGAACTCTTCTCATGCTTTAATATACATACATACATACATATATATACTTATATATATATATACGTTTCTTAAAATTTGGGCTAGAGTATCAGTTGATTATTGTGAATATAGTCTTAGTTCATTATCCTCTTAACTCTTCTCACGCTTTGATATACATACATACATACATACATACCTACATATATATAGATACACGTTTCTGATGGAGCCAACAGACCTTCAATCTGAATCACCTATTTGAGGAGGAGGCAGAGGAAGAAGTTGGAGGCAGAGAACAAACTGCCTAAGTTGGCTGAGGTGGAAATTAGTCAAAATGCTGAGATGGAAAAGTCCAAGGCTGCAGATATGGATAGTGAGATGGATGAGGTGGCTCAGGAGTTGTCAAAGGGAATGGATCATGTTTTAAGAATGCCCTCCAAAGATTGTGGAAACATTGGCGTTAGCAAATAGGAGAATGGTTAGTTAGTTAGCATGGGGGATTGGGAAATTCTGTTAGAAAGAGATGAATAAAGGAAAGGCAGGGGAAGAGAGGGGGATAACCAGAATTTTCAAAGTGTATTTAGGAGTGGAAAAGGTCACTTGAAAACCTTCCTATCCCTAGTCTTAGTTTTCTTGTTTGGAGCGTTGGAATTGGAATCTCTTAAATGAACAAAATATTTTCTACTGCAATTTGTCTGCAATTTCCTTTTGAGTTTGAATACCTGGTGAATAGTTGTTGTGCTTATTAAATTGGTATCAGAGCGGCCACGATCTTGCCATGACAGCAAGGAAGACGGAAGACTGTCGGATGGAAGAGCGAATGGAGCGTGTAGAGGCATTGAAGGGTGAGCTGCAACACGACTTGGGAGCTATGAGTGGTGAACTTGAAGTAATGAGGGAGGAACTGAAGAAGATACCCAGTTTGGAAAAAGGCTTTGAACAGATTCTCACCAGCCTTGAGGAGCTGAAATAGCAGCAGTGGAGCGGTTCGGGACAAGAAGGAACACCAGCGAAGGTTCACATGACGTTAGTGTAGTGGGCCCAAACTCAAGGTAGTGAGGAGAGAGCTGGAGATTTAAAAAAAGAAGAGGCGGAGGGAGGCACGCGTGAATTAGGGCGTGTGCGAGATGGAGTTGGACGAACAGAGTGCCGGACACGTTGCATTGAGATGTCGGTCTGGATGGGTGTTCCAGGTGGGGTGCTATTTTGTGTTGAACCGGCTGAGTGACTATGAGAAATTAGAGGCAGCGGTTGTAAGCCTCGACAAAGATGCATCGGCTTGGTTTCAGTGGGAGGACGGCTAGGGAGCTATTCGGAGCTGGACTGAGCTCAAAACTATGGTGCTTGAGTGTTTCAGGCCCATGCAAGAGGGGAACCAATATGAGGAGTGCTTAGCACTCCGGTAGGTGTCCACCGTGTGAGAGTTCGGTCGACAATTTGAGATGTTGGCCGCGCCACTGAAGGATGTCTCAGAGTAGGTCTTGGAGAGCACTTTTATCAACGGCTTACGATTGTATATTAGGGCAGAATTAAAGACGTTGAAACCTCAGGGTTTAGGGTGAATCATGGAGATAGCCCAATGAATTGAAAATAGAAACCAGCAGTTGAGGCCTAATAAACCACAGGGTTATTCCAATCTTGGGCCCAAACTCAGCTCTACATTTTCTTCTACACCTCATAAACAACCAACGACTGGGTTGGGTCGATCTTCTTCCATTCCTGAGAAACCACAGAACTCTACATCGGCACCGTTCCACCGGCTCATTGACGCGGAAATTCAGATGAAAAGAGAGAAGGTGCTGTGTTATCGGTGTGATGGGAAGCACTCCTTTGGTCACCGTTGTCCAAATAAGGAGTTGCAGGTCCTTGTAATCAAAGAGGAAGAAGTTTAGGAAGAAAATACTGAGGAGATTATCAAAGAGCATCAGGTTGAGGAGCTTCTGGAGGTGTCTTTGAATTCGGTGGTTGGCCTAACGACTCCACGGACTATGAAGCTTAAAGGAATGATCGGGCCTCAAGAGTTAACAGTGCTTATTGCTAGTGGTGCTACCCACAACTTTATTTTTGCTGATTTGGTTAAGAAATTGGAATTGCTGTTGGATAAAACGGGTGATTATGGGGTGATAATGGGAACGGGGATTTCGGTGAAAGGAGAAGGTATTTGCCGTGGGGTGGGGTTGTCCCTTCAAAACTTGGATGTGATAGAAGATTTCTTGCCGTTGGAGTTAGGGAGTTCGGATGTGATTTTGGGTATGTAATGGCTGGAGACTCTAGGTGCGATGCAGGTCAATTGGGGAGTTGTGACCATGAAATTCAAGGTGGGGAGTACACAGGTGTGCTTGTAGGGAGATCCTAGTTTGTGCTGTACTCCAATTTCCTTAAAATCAATGATGAGGGCGGTTCGCCATGAGGGGCAGGGGTTGCTCTTGGAGTTGGGTAACCTTTCGGTGATTTCAAAAGACAAGCAGGGGACATCCACGGAGGTTCCAGATTTCCTCCATGGAATGCTATCTAAATGGTTAGAGGTGTTTCAGACTCCAACCAGGTTACCTTTGATCCGCGGGAAGGAGCATGCCATTGTGCTCAAGGAAGGTACATCACCAGTCAATGTCCGGCAATATCAATATCCACAGATTTAGAAGCCTGAGATTGAAAAACTTGTGGGAGAGATGTAAGCAACCAGAATCATTTAGCCAAATGTAAGCCCGTTTTCGAGCCCAGTCCTCTTGGTTAAAAAAAAAGATGGCAGCTGGCGTTTTTGTGTTGACTACCGTGCTCTTAACTGGGAGACAGTGTCGGATAGGTTTCCAATACCAGTTGTAGATGAACTGTTGGACGAATTACATGGCGCGACTGTCTTTTCCAAAATTGATCTCAAGTCCGGTTACCACCAAATTCGTGTTTGGCCCAAGGATGTTCCTAAGACGGCATTTCGGACTCATGATGGTCACTTTGAATTTTTGGTAATGCCCTTCGGTCTCTCCAATGCTCCAACTACATTCCAATCTCTTATGAATGAGATATTCCGTCCTTATCTCCAAAAATTTGTGTTAGTTTTCTTTGATGATATCTCGTTTATAGCCAAACTCAGCAGGAACAATTAGAGCATTTGGAAGTGGTTCATCAGGCGTTACGAAAGCATGAATTGTATGCAAATATAAAGAAGTGTAGCTTTGGGTAGCAGAGAATTGAGTATTTGGGGCATGTTATTTCTGGCCATGGGGTCGTTGTGGATAATTCGAAGATAGAAGCTATGTTGAAGTGGCCAGTTCTTGCGAGCTTATGCGAGCTATGGGGATTCTTTGGTCTTACAGGTTATTACCGCAAGTTCGTTGCTGGTTATGAAACCGTTGCCCTACCCTTGACTAACTTGCTTAAAAAGGACAATTTTATCTGGAGTCCCAAGGCTGAGCAAGCTTTTCTTCAGCTCAAGCAAAGGATGGTAGAGGTTCCGGTGCTGGCGTTATCAAACTTCACTAAGAAGTTTGTAGTTGAAGTTGATGAATTGGGAGTGGGAATCGGTGTGGTGTTGATGCAAGAGCAGTGACCTGTTGTATTTTTTAGTCGGCGCTTTCATCGTAGAATTGCCTTAAATCCGTGTATGAACGTGAGCTAACGGCGATTGTTTTGGCAGTGCAAAAATGGAGGCCTTACCTATTGGGGCAAGGGATTGTTTTGGACCCTAACCAAAGGTCACACCCTGGGTTTGTTTTGGACCATGGACGGTTGATGCATGAGGGATGGCTAGTAGTGCCAAGGGATTCGCCTATGGTGGCTGAACTGCTCCGAGTGTATCAAGATAACGCCATTGGGGGGTCTTGAAAACTTACCAACGTCTTGTGGCTGAATGGTTTTGGTTTGGAATGAAAACAGATGTGATGTCATATGTGGCGAAATGTGAGGTGTGTCAAAGAAATAAGTATATGGCCTTGGCACCAGGGGGATTACTACAGCCTTTGCC
>CAMOHE010028208.1:17981-32930 GCA_946598075.1 Artocarpus hirsutus | reverse complement strand
AAGACGGAAGACTGTCGGATGGAAGAGCGAATGGAGCGTGTAGAGGCAGTGAAGGGTGAGCTGCAACACGACCTAGGAGCTATGAGTGGTGAACTTGAAGTAATGAGGGAGGAACTGAAGAAGATACCCAGTTTGGAAAAAGGCTTTGAACGGATTCTCTCCAGCCTTGAGAAGCTGAAATAGCAGCGGTTCGGGACAAGAAGGAACACCGGCGAAGGTTCACATGACGTTAGTGTAGTGGGCCCAAACTCAAGGTAGTGAGGAGAGAGCTGGAGATTTAAAAAAAGAAGAGGCGGAGGAGGCACGCGTGAATTAGGGCGTGAGTGAGATGGAGTTGGACAAACAGAGTGCCGGACACGTTGCATTGAGATGTCGGTCTGGATGGGTGTTCCAGGTGGGGTGCTATTTCATGTTGAACCGGCTGAGTGACTATGAGAAATTAGAGGCAGCGGTTGTAAGCCTCGACAAAGATGCATCGGCTTGGTTTCAGTGGGAGGACAGCTAGGGAGCTATTCGGAGCTGGATTGAGCTCAAAACTATGGTGCTTGAGTGTTTCAGGCCCATGCAAGAGGGGAACCAATATGAGGAGTTCTTAGCACTCCGGCAGGTGTCCATCGTGCGAGAGTTCTGTCGACAATTTGAGATGTTGGCCGCACCACTGAAGGACGTCTCAGAGTAGGTCTTGGAGAGCACTTTTATCAACGGCTTACGATCGTATATTAGGGCAGAATTAAAGATGTTGAAACCTCAGGGTTTAGGGTGAATCATGGAGATAGCCCAATGAATTGAAAATAGAAACCATCAGTTGAGGCCTAATAAACCACAGGGTTATTCCAATCTTGGGCCCAAACTCAACTCTACATTTTCTTCTACACCTCATAAACAACCAACGACTGGGTTGGGTCGATCTTCTGCCATTCCTGAGAAACCACAGAACTCTACATCGGCACCGTTCCATTGGCTCATTGACGTGGAAATACAGATGAAAAGAAAGAAGGTGCTGTGTTATCGGTGTGATGGGAAGTACTCCTTTGGTCACCATTGTCCAAATAAGGAGTTGCAGGTCCTTGTAATCAAAGAGGAAGAAGTTTAGGAAGAAAATACTGAGGAGATTATCGAAGAGCATCAGGTTGATGAGCTTCTGGAGGTGTCCTTGAATTCGGTGGTTGGCCTAACGACTCCACGGACGATGAAGCTTAAAGGAATGATCGGGCCTCAAGAGGTAACAGTGCTTATTGCTAGTGGTGCTACCCACAACTTTATTTCTGCTGATTTGGTTAAGAAATTGGAATTGCCGTTGGATAAAACGGGTGATTATGGGGTGATAATGGGAACAGGGATTTCGGTGAAAGGAGAAGGTATTTGCCGTGGGGTGGGGTTGTCCCTTCAAAACTTGGAGGTGATAGAAGATTTCTTGCCGTTGGAGTTAGGGAGTTTGGATGTGATTTTGGGTATGCAATGGCTGGAGAATCTAGGTGCGATGCAGGTCAATTGGGGAGTTGTGACCATGAAATTCAAGGTGGGGAGTACACAGGTGTGCTTGCAGGGAGATCCTAGGTTGTGCTGTACTCCAGTTTCCTTAAAATCAATGATGAGGGCGGTTCGCCATGAGGGGCAGGGGTTGCTCTTGGAGTTGGGTAACCTTTCGGTGATTTCAGAAGACAAGCAGGGGACATCCACGGAGGTTCCAGATTTCCTCCATGGAATGCTATCTAAATGGTTAGAGGTGTTTCAGACTCCAACCAGGTTACCTCTGATCCGCGGGAAGGAGCATGCCATTGTGCTCAAGGAAGGTACGTCACCAGTCAATGTCCGGCCATATCGATATCCATAGATTTAGAAGCCTGAGATTGAAAAACTTGTGGGAGAGATGTTAGCAGCCAGAATCATTTAGCCAAATGTAAGCCCGTTTTCGAGCCCAGTCCTCTTGGTTAAAAAAAAAGATGGCAGCTGGCGTTTTTGTGTTGACTACTGTCCTCTTAACTGGGAGACAGTGTCGGATAGGTTTCCAATACCAGTTGTAGATGAACTGTTGGACGAATTACATGGCACGACTGCCTTTTCCAAAATTGATCTCAAGTCCGGTTACCACCAAATTCGCGTTTGGCCCAAGGATGTTCCTAAGACGGCATTTTGGACTCATGATGGTCACTTTGAATTTTTGGTAATGCCTTTTGGTCTTTCCAATGCTCCAGCTACATTCCAATCTCTTATGAATGAGATATTCTGTCCTTATCTCCAAAAATTTGTGTTAGTTTTCTTTGATGATATCTCGTTTATAGCCAAACTTAGCAGGAACATTTAGAGCATTTGGAAGTGGTTCATCAGGCGTTACGAAAGCATGAATTGTATGCAAATCTAAAGAAGTGTAGCTTTGGGTAGCGGAGAATTGAGTATTTGGGGCATGTTATGTTTTGGCCATGGGGTCGTTGTGGATAATTCGAAGATAGAAGCTATGTTGAAGTGGCCAGTTCCTACGAGCTTATGCGAGCTACGGGGATTCTTTGGTCTTACAGGTTATTACCGCAAGTTCGTTGCTAGTTATGAAACCGTTGCCCTACCCTTGACTAACTTGCTTAAAAAAGGACAATTTTATCTGGAGTCCCAAGGCTGAGCAAGCTTTTCTTCAGCTCAAGCAAAGGATGGTAGAGGTTCCGGTGTTGGCATTATCAAACTTCACTAAGAAGTTTGTAGTTGAAGTTGATGAATTGGGAGTGGGAATCGGTGTGGTGTTGATGCAAGAGCAGTGACCTGTTGTATTTTTTAGTCGGCGCTTTCATCGTAGAATTGCCTTAAATCCGTGTATGAACGTGAGCTAACGGCGATTGTTTTGGTAGTGCAAAAATGGAGGCCTTACCTATTGGGGCGGAGGTTTCTTATACGTACTGACCAGAGAAGCCTAAAGTTTCTCCTGGAGCAGCAGATGCTCAGTGAAAGTCACCAAAAATTGCTGACCAAGCTTCTTGGATTTGACTTTGAAATTCAGAATAAACCTGGGTTGGAGAATAAAGCTGCTGACGCATTGTCTCGACAGCTTGCAACAACTATTTTAGGAGTCTTGACGGCCCCCATGATTCTTAACACGGATGAGCTCGAGCAACAGGGAGAAATGGATGAGCGTTTAGCTCATATTAAGGCTGACTTACTACAAGATCAAAGGTCACACCCTGGGTTTGTTTTGGACCATGGATGGTTGATGCATGAGGGATGGCTAGTAGTGCCAAGGGATTCGCCTATGGTGGCTGAACTGCTCCGAGTGTATCAAGATAACGCCATTGGGGGCCATTCCGGGGTCTTGAAAACTTACAAACGTCTTGTGGCTGAATGGTTTTGGTTTGGAATGAAAACAGATGTGATGTCATATGTGGCGAAATGTGAGGTGTGTCAAAGAAATAAGTATATGGCCTTGGCACCAGGGGGATTACTACAGCCTTTGCCACTTCTGGAACGGGTGTGGGAGGATTTGTCGATGGGCTTTATCAAAGGGCTGGCCAAGTCGGAAGGATACAACATTATCTTGGTTATAGTAGATCAACTCAGCAAGTATGCCCATTTCATTCCCTTACGCCACCCATTCACAGCCATAACCAAAGCTGCTGCTTTTGTCAGGGAAATAGTTTGTCTGCATGGAATTCCTCGAACCATTGTTCCCGACCGAGACCAAGTGTTCCCGAGTGTGTTTTGGACGAAGCTCTTTAAACAGCTAGGGACTGCCCTTACACGAAGCACTGCTTACCATCCGCAAAAGGATGGGCAAACTGAGGTGGTTAATCGGTGCCTAGAAACATATATGCGTTGCTATGCCTCAGATGCGCCAAATAAATGGGTGAAGTGGTTACCGTGGGCTGAATTCTGGTATAACACCTCTTTCCATACGGCTGCTAAGACTACTCCATTTCGTATTTTATATGGGCATGAGCCCTCGCCGTTGGTTTGTTATGATATTGGAGCATCACCGGTAGCTTCCGTTGACCAAGAATTATTAGAAAAAGATGTGGCACTCGACATACTTAAGCAACATTTGCTTCGGGCACAACAAAAGATGAAGGCAGTGGCTGATGGAAAACGGCGTGATGTTATATTTTCTGCTGGGGACTTGGTGTACTTGAAATTGCGTCCGTATTGTCAACGTTCTCTTGCGCAACGCCGTAATGAGAAATTGGCACCCCGCTATTACGGTCCATATGAAGTAGAGGCATACATAGGACCTGTTGCTTATCGCTTGAAGCTGCCATCAACAGCTGCGATTCATCTGGTGTTTCATGTGTCTCAGCTTAGTGTTGCAGTCGGAACTACTACGCAGGTATTTGGTTTGCCAACTCAACTCAATTCAATTCAGACTTGGAGTTGCTTTCTTCTCCTGCGGCTGTTTGCAGGGTCCGTCAGTCCACTTGAGGGGGCAGATTGGAAATAGAGGTGCTCATACATTGGGATAAGCTCCCTGACCATGATGATACTTGGGAATTGTTTGATATGACTGCTGCCCATTTTCCTAAATTTCACCTTGAGGACAAGGTGCGTCTTTGGGCGGGGGTACTAATGGAGCCAACAGACCTCCAATATGAATCACCTATGTGAGGTGGAGGCAGAGGACAAACTGCTTAAGTTGGCTGAGGTGGAAATTAGTCAAAATGCTGAGATGGAAGAGTCCAGGGCTGCTGATATGGAGAGTGAGATGGATGAGGTGGCTCAGGAGCTGTCAAAGGGAATGGATCACGTTTTGGGAATGCCCTCCGAAGATTGTGGAAGCATTGGCATTAGCAAATAGGAGAATGGTTAGTTAGTTAGCATGGGGAATTGGGAAATTCTGTTAGAGGGAAATGAACATAGGAAAGGCAGGGGAAGAGAGGGGGATAACCAGAATTTTCTCGTGAATTAGAGTGTGGCTAGGAGTGCAGAAGGTCACTGGAAAACTTTCCTATCCTTGGTCTTATTTTTCTTGTTTGGAGCGTTGGAATAGGAATTTCTCTTGAATAAACAAAATATTTTCTACTGCAATTTGTCTGCAATTTCCTTTTGAGTCTGAATACCTGGTGAATAGTTGTTGTGCTCTTCAGTTTCTTAAAATTTGGGCTATATATACACTCTTGAGCTATAAAACCACTGCATCTTATAATCTTTTTTTTTTTCCAGGCTAGGACAAGGGAGGGACAGATCATTGCAGTACTTGAGAGAGAACCCTCTTCTTCTTGATGAAATAGAGAAGGTTTGGTGATTCTTTTCATGCTCTAATCTGTGTGCTCGGCAGTTTCTGTTGTTGCTGTTATCGACTGTCAATTTATTTGATATATATATATATATATGTATAAAATTTGAATTTGGAAAGTTATCCTTGGCTTAGCAATCATTTTAGCGTTAACAGTAGCTTTGGAAATGAACGTGAAGCGAAAAAGGCACGATTAAAGGACGAACACTTAGCTTAACTCCGAATAATGAATTATATAGAGGTTGATAGTTGTCAATATGTAATGTGAACCTTTTACAAGGTTGTGGTGACAGGCAAATGTAACATGCTTAAAGGTGACAGTAATTTTTTTTTCTCTACCTTCTCTTCTTTTCTTAACTAGATTTCATCTGCTATTTTAATTCGTGAACACTTGAAGAACTTTCGTTGAACTTGCAGATAGTACGGTCCAAACTAGCGGAAGGAAGTGGACAAGTGGGGTTTCTTCCACCGAGGAGCTTATCATTACCGCAAGAGGATGAAGATGTTTTTGAAGAGATTCAATGAGAAGTATTGCCAATGTTGGATACAGCAAGGGACATTGGTTGAAACTGGAAGCAGAAACAGAGCAGCAATGGTTTTGCTCAATTTTACGTGCGTCAAATACGATGGTGAAGGTTTGAAAAGTTGTAATCGATGTTTTCCATTTTTATTCGCGGAGATCAAATTTTTCATTTAGTTTTGGGGCGATAGAAAGTTTCATTGGTGCTGATGAGAATGTAAAAACCTGTTGATCAAAGCTGTGAGAAAGTATTGACAATGAGCCATTTAGATTCAATGGGGCAAGTGGGATAAAGGGGTTTTTGGGGTATACTTATCCCTTATTGGGCACAAGTTCTCCCATGTTTGCCTCTGCCACATCATTTTTTTTTTTCCTTGTGAGAGAAAAAGGGTGACATTAAACGAAAAAGAGAAAAAATTGGAGATCTCTTGAATTGAAAAGAACGGCAGTTCATTTAAAAAGAAAAGAAAAGAAAAGAAAGAAGTGCAAGTACTCTCTTTATGACCAATTTCAAGCAAGCCAAAACAGCTCCGGTCGGTCTGTGTAGCATCATTGGTTCTCTTGAGCAAACAAGAACTTATACTATTCACCAAAAGAAAAAGGGAAAAAACCCACAAAAATCGTTTCTTATCTGCTGCTATCAAAGCTTGTGAAGTTGTGAACTTGGTCGTTTCTCGTCCATAACTATTGCCCAGAAATGGTTTTTTTTTTTCGGAGAAATATTATTGGTGCTTATTTGATGATACAAGTGGCATGGTTTTAATTATGTTTTGTGTTTTTTTTTTACATATTTAATTGCCGAGGAGGTGCATATTTTGATCTGAAGTTGAAATTTGTGGTATGAACAAACAGTTTGAGAGTATAAAATATGAGACTAGCCTAGCAAAAGGAGTTGGTGGGAAAATATAGGAGGCAAGAAGTTGGATACAAGCAGAAAACAAGCAGAAAGGTTAGAAGTAAAGGTGCATAGAGTATATCATGAATAATCTTGTCTGGCCAGTTACATGGAGAGGCAGAGGTTATAATAACAAACTACAACATTACATGAGAGAAGAGGAGAGGATTTATAAATTACTGTGCCAGAGCACTTGTGTTGTGGACAAGAAGGGCACCTCCTGCAAGAAGACCAGCTAGAGTGACAGCCCAGTTGGAAAACCCAGTTGTTCCTGCAGTTAATACTCATCCAATTTAAATTTTTCACGTTTCAAATGAATAATAAATGAGATTTTAAGCCATTTAAACATAGGTTCAAATCAAAAGTTTCATTCTTTTTTTTTTTTTTTCCGAAAAGAATCCAATCTGGTTTTGTTACCCTATTATCTATCACAAAATTTGAATGGTTATATTTTTAAACTTCTAGTGTTTTCAGTTTGAACTTAAACTGACATTTTTTGCAGCAAAAAAGAAAAAAAAAAAGACGCTAAGCATGGGCATTTTTGCTTTACAGAATTAACCCCTCTCTCTCTCTCTCTCTCTCTCTCTCTCTCTCTCTCTCTCTCTCTCTCTCTCTCTCTCTCTCTCTCTCGCTAAAATTTGAAAAGTACTCCTGCATTTTCAATATTTACACATAGTTAGTATGTAGCAATACTTGCCAATATCATTATGTTTTTAGAGAGATTTTTTTTTTTTTTTTGTGGTTTCTTATTTGATGTAGGAGAACCATTAAAATCAAGTCCAAAGATTAAAAACACCATAGTTTTTTGAGGCGTTACTAATGCCACAAATATTGGATTATTTTTTATCATCGGATAATTTATTCATTAAAAAATAGTAACCAAATATGAAACTAGATTTATTTATCCTACAATATTAGTGTGAATCTAACGTGCTAAGTATACCCTTATGTATTCACCAATCAACTAAATGCATGGTTATTTTGATTAGGCTTAGTAAGCTTTTTTTTTAAAAAAAAAAAATATATATGGAGGAAGGTTAAATAAGGTTGACATACTTTGATATGGGGAAAATTAATTTAAATAAAAAAGAAATAATTATTCCTGTAGTACCTGTATCCATCGACGTTTGTACCGTATTTGTCTACAAATTGGTAGACTCCCTTTCCCTGATCAACCGTATAAGCTTCAAAGTTAGATGACATGGTTCATCCTTCCTAAATTATTTAATGGCATGGTATTAATTTCAGAAACTATTATCAAAAGTTGATTATCCAACAGAATGTTTAGAGCATGCGCTTCTTTTTTTTTTTTTTTAATAAACTTCAGTTTCACTTAAAAAGTCATTTGTCTGTTGTAGTTTGAAAAGGGGGTAATGTGTAAAAGAAAAAAAAGAATTGCTCTTAACACATTATTGGAGGAAAATATCATGCGAGGTCCATATAAATAGAGTAAATTTTCATGAAATGGAAGCTAGAAATTTGTGTTTATACGGTGCTTGTGCATTATCAAAGCTTTTCTTAAAATCAAAAAATGTCTTTAAAATAATCAACTTTTCTATGTAAAAGAGTCTTGTAAGAAAAATATTTTTTTATTTAGCAAAAAAAAAAAAAAAAAAAGAAATATTTTTTTGATCAAATAATTATCCTAAGTTGACATTTCCTATTTAAGAGAAAGCAATCAAAGTAGTCCCTAAATTTAAAAGAGTGAATAATGGTTTATAGTCTAAACTGAGCTCATTAAAAAAGAAGAAGAAGAAGAAGAAAAACCACACCAATCAATTTGTTAGACGTGTATGCCTTAAGTAGTAAAAATGTAATATGTTTTTAGAGATATTTTTATCAATAAAGAATTCATTCATTATTTATATACCAAAACTTGTCCTCTTTATATTCATATTTGTTGAATGTATGTTAAGCAAACAATAGTTTGAGATTGTCGGTCTAAACCTTCAAGAATTAGGCATATGATGGACAGATTATGTTGAAGACACGATTCTTAAGATGACGGTATAAATCATAAGATCCGCAATCAAGGGAATAAAGTTGGATGCTTTATTCATGTAAGATTGTTATGTTGTCTACATCCCTATTGGCAGATGGTTTGTCTTGGCCATCGGAGATGGACTTCGTGAATAGAAACATTGGCACGTTGTCATAGGTGACGATGTGTTGGATCAGGACATAAAGTGAATTGATTTGGATTAATAATTCTGTCTAGGCAACTGATTCACTTTAGACAATCATTTATATTGTATCTTAATCTTGAGATGAATAGTGGGTCTGTTGTCTTGACTTGTACCTTTTGATGTACCAAAAGGTGACACCCACATTTTAATAGTAGTACGCATGTCAGTATGTTGGAGGCATGACTTTTGATAGCATAGACTCATTATTCATAAATATGGAATCCATAGCTCTTCTTTAGGAGTAGTGATATCCTCTTATATACGTGATCCTGTAATTGGAAAATTGGAGTGCTCAACCATTTAGATACATAGGTGTAACCGAATTGTATAACGTCTTTAGATGATGAGTTTTTCGATAGTGAGATAATAGAACGTAAGATAAAAATAATCGGGAAGGTAAGACGGAACTTATCCTTAAGCCGATTATGGATAATCTTATGGGGACACGATACACTATGATGTGTCATGGAGACTTAATCCTAAAAGATATGATACACTATGTAAATCGATTCACTTTAGACAATCATTGTATTGTATCTTAATCCTAAGATAGATTGTAGGCCCGTTGTTTAGACTTGTGTCTTTTGATGTACTAAAGGGTGACACCCATATTTTAATAGTGGTACGCTTGTCGTTACATTGGAGGCATGACTCTTGATAGCATAGACCTATTATTCATAGATATGGAATCCATAGCTCCTCTTTAGGAGTAATGATATCCTTTTATATGCGTTATCCTGTAATTAAAAAACTAGAGCGCTTAACCATTTAGATACATAGGTGTAATCGAATGGTATACCGTCTTTAAATGGTAAGTTTTTCTATGGTGAGAAAATGGAACGTAAGATAACAAAAATCGGGAAGGTAAGACAAAACTTGTCCCTAAGCCAATTATGGATAATTTTATAAGGATGCAATACATTAGGATATGTTATGGAGACTTAGCTATACAGGCTTCGTAATTCTATATAATTCGATAGTGTAGCTCCAAGCTTTTAGTGGAGTAGCGTTGGAGTTGATAGTTTTGAAATATATATCTAGGATATTGAGTTTTATAATTGTCGGGAGCTTAAACTATATAGGTCCATCAAATCCTTTTTGTTAGCTCATAAAAATCCTATAACAATATGGCGTGCTTTGCCAATAATTGGTGAGTTATGTCAAATTTATCAGATTGGTTGAAATTCAATAAAATCAAAAAATTCATGTCTGTTTATCGGTTGAATTAATTTGTAATAAAATTAATTCAAGGTAAACTTTTTAAATTATCGGGAACGGATAATTTATGTCTGTTTATTGGTTGGATTAATTTTGAATTAATTCAAAATAAACTTGCTGAATAATCAAGAATTCATTTATTTTCCTAGACGTTATCTAGATAAAGTTGTTTTAATTAGATAACTTCTCTATTGGGTTACTTGAATAAAACTGAGAGTTTGTCTTATAGAATCTTGGGTGGAGATAAAAGATTCACTGGGATTTATATCGTAGGTTTGGCATGTCAATTTTCAGATTCGGCCTGCCGATGGGGCAAGTTTGGCATGCTGGTTAGACAGATCAACATGCTAACCATGTGATAAAAATATCACGTGTTTTCACATAGATTTCATCAGATATTGATCCAAATTTGATTTTGATTTGAATTTTTGAGGCCTTATCTGATAAGGATTGACTCTTGGGCCCAACCTCTATAAAAGGGGAGTAAGTTTCATTATTATTTAGATCAATTGAGAGATTAAGAGTGAAACTCTGCTGGTGAGATTCCGAAACTCCCGGAGAGCTCTTGTTCACAAATCATGAATACTAGCTTTGGGTTCTCTTAATTGGTTGGAAGGAGAGTCGCCTAATGGAAGAGCTGTAGGTGTAAGACCACACTCACTTTGATCATAGATAGAGAATAAAAAAGAAGGCCAGTTGCTTGAGGCGCTTTTAGAACGTTATTTATCTTCATGAATTGTGGGAGTTCTTCAGCATATAAAGGTTAGTAAGATCTAGTTAATTTATGCATATAGTGTGTCAAACTTATGTTTTAGAAAATCCTCTAATATAAAAAAATTTTAAAATTTGGCTGCGTATTATTTTTCTAACAATTGATATCAGAGCCATGGTTTTTTCATAAATTTGCAAGTTTGTGATCATACTATATGTATAAATTATGTGATCTTTATCTCTCATATGCTTGAATTTAATTTTTAGAGAATTGGCACTCTAGGGTTGTTATATATTATATGTTGTCATGGATTATATGGTGAATGTTTATTAATTAATTATGGTTGATTAAATTATTAATTAATTAATAATTAATTAATTAATCTATACCAGTTATGGTTCCTTAGAGGTTACAGTGTGTATCTAGGTTTTTCATGCAATTAGATAGCGGACTATCATCTCCATCTAGGCATTATTATTTAATTTTAAATTTATAAGAATTTTGTAATTAAATAATCATTTGCAGAAGATGGATCTAGAAGGTGGATGATGGCGCTCCTAGGTATTTTTTGAGTCTCTAACTTTATGTTTTTAAATTGTTGAAAATAAAATTAATAAATTGCATTAGAAACTATATTTTCTAAAAAGGGTGGTTTTTGCTTGGTTGGCATGCCGAGCCCTCTAGTTCGATAGGTCGATGGTCGCAGATCGACAGGCTAGACATGAGGTTCAACAAGCTATCAACAGGGCAGAAATTAGGCGGTTCTAGCGGCAAGCCAATCTGTGAAGATCGACAGGCCAGAGGTTCATGATCGGTAGGCCGATTACCCAGATTGACTTGCCGGAAGAGAGCTAGAAATTTTTTCAGAAAAGGTGCGGTTTTCGGTGCAGTTTTAGTTTTATTTTTGAGACAATTCTGAGAAACATTAAATTTGGATATGACTGAAAATATGGAGTATTTGATTCACACGGGATTGAAGACTTCAAGATAAGCATTACATGAAGAAGGATACAGCTTAAGGATTCAAGGATGAAGAATCGATAATATGTTTGATTATTCTCTTGTAATCTTTATTTTCTATTCTCTAGGGTGGAACCATAATATTATGGTTATTTATTATTGTTTTGCTTGTAGCGTTACTTAATTGCATTGCTTGTTTGCATTATAATATGATTTGCCATGTATACTGATAACATGCCATATAGAATAGGGAGTGCCGCTCAATTAAAAGTTGTTCATGCATGTTTTTAAAATAAAACATTGATTTCAAAAGATTGAGTGGGAGAAGGTTTTCAAAGAGAGGATCTAAGGCCTCTATCGTTGGTCCATAGAAAGAATATGTCATATATCAGGTTAGATCTCCGAGAGGATAAGGTATTTTAGCATAATTTATGGTTGCACACCCCTAGGTGGTGATTATAAATCATGGATAAAGTATTGAAACGATAGTTATACACTTATGTTAATTTTATTATTAACCTCCCCTAGGAGCTCTATTAATAAAATTAATGGCCAAAGAAACTATTATTAATATATGCTGGATCATACAGGTCCTGGATGTCATATATTAATCAGGAGGGAATCTGTGTTCTTGATTAAATTTGGCATGACTTCCCTAGGAGCTTGTTGAATTTTGAGTTTGGAATTATAGTTGTGAGGTTGTGATACTTTCAAGGTTTTGACACCTAAATACATTTGTATGTTTTTTACATGATTGTGTTATCTTACTAAATTATAATCTTACTAAATTATAATGCTATGTTTGGTTATGTTTGGTATATGATTCGTTATTGTAGAATAAAAATGTCTAAAAACACTTTATCTTCGATACTTGACAAAAACCAATTAACCACAGAGAATTTTAATGATTAGAAACAAAACCTGGATATCATTCTCTTCTTTGAGAAACTAAAATTTATGCTAACAACTCCTTGTCCTCCCGAGCCTACGGGAGATTCCACTAACGATCAATTCCAAGCATATGATCATTAGAAAGATGCAAATGATTAGGCCCGCTGCTATGTTATGGCCAGTATGAACAACGTGCTCTAGGCTTAACATGAGGATTATGAGACTACTAAGCAGATCTTGGATAATCTGGAAGACATGTTTGGAGGCTAGGCCTTAACTAAGCGGCAAGGGACGCTTTAGAAACTCTTGAACTATAAGCAAAGACCGGGGACATCTGTAAAGGAGCACATGATGTTGGTCATGGGTTACCTCGCTAAGGCACAAACCAATGGAGCCGACATCGATGTTGCAACTCAGATGACTATGGTCTTTGAGACTCTGTCAAAGGAATTTATTCCATTTAGAGCTACATTTAATTTGAGCAATAGGCAGGATATGACCTTAATAGAATTAATGAAATAGTTACAGGAGTTCAAATTGCTGGTCTGGGAGTCTCCTGCTAGTGGAGAGGCCAATTTGGCAGCTGCTTCTGGCTCCAATCCCAATTCTGGGAATGGAAAGAAACAACAGGTCAAGAACGAGAAGTCTTTTATACCTGCTAACAACAAGAGCAAGAGTAAGAAAAAGAAGAACCCAAAGAAGCTAAAGTGCTTCTTCTGCGATAAGGTTGGACACATCAAGAAGCATTACAAGGACTTCCTTTCCAAAGGAGGTAGGTGTGATCTTATGTATTTAGAAACTTGTTTAGTTGAGGAATCTAGTGACATTTGGGTCATAGATTTCAGTGCAACTAATCATGTTTGTGTTTCTCTGTAGGGGTTCAAAGAAACAAGAAGTCTGCTTCATAAAAACTTCACGCTTCGTATGGGTGATAGATCCTTGGTCTTAGCAGAAGTAGTGGGAGATGTTCATCTTTATTTTAATAATTATAGGAATTTAATTTTGCAATATTGTTTTTATGTTCCTAAATTTAAAAGAAATTTAATTTCTGTAGCTTGTTTATTTAAGACTCCTATTTGGTTTCTTTTAATAATAGAGTGGTGATTCGTAAAAACAAATCTTTTATCTATTCTAGATGGATGCAAAATAATTCATATTTTATCAAACCTAAGATGGACTTACTGCTTATTGCTGAGATGAATGATAATAACTCTAAAAGACTTAAAACTTCTCACTCAAATAAGACTTATCGTTGGCATTTGCGCCTTGGTCATATTAACCTGAATAGGATTCAAAGGTTAATAAGGGATGGACCTTTAAGTCATTTAAAGGTGAAATCTATACCTCAATGTGAATCTTGTTTGGAGGGTAAAATGACCAAAAGACCATTCGGGTCTAAGGGCAATAAGGCGGAAAGGGTTCTAAAACTTGTGCATAGTGATGTTTGCGGACCGATGAACATTCAAGCACGAGAAAGGTATGAGTACTTTGTCACTTTTATTGATGATTACTCAAGGTATGGGTTTGTGTACTTGACGTACCACAAAAGCAAAACTTATGACAAGTTTAGGGAGTTTCTGGCTGAAGGGGAAAAACATTAGGTAGACCCACAAAGGGACTTTGATCCGATCGAGGTGGAAAATACCTTTTTGATGAGTTTCTGGGACACTTATTAGAGAATAGGATCTTATCCCATTTGACTGCACCCGACACTTCGTAGCAGAAAGGCATAGCAGAAAGAAAAAATAGGACTTTATTGGATACGGTCAGGTCTATAATGAGTTATTCATCATTGCCTTTATCCTTTTGGCGATATGCACTACAAACCGCATGTTATCTTTTGAATAATGTGCCTTCAAAATCGGTCCCTAAAACTCGTCATGAGTTATAGACGGGCAAAAAGACATCCTTAAACCATATTCGCATATAGGGATGTCTGGCTTATGTCCTGTTTAAGGATGCAAATAAGTTGGAAGCATGTTTGGAAGTTTGCATGTTTGTAGGATATCCAAAAGGGACTAAAGAGGGTTATTTCCATAACCCAAAGGAAAATAAAGCCTGTTAGACATGTATACCTTAAGGAGTAAAAATATAATGAGTTTTTGAAGACATTTTTATCAATAAAGAATTCATTTATTATTTATATACCAAATCTTGTCCTCTTTACATTCATATTTGTTGAATGTATGATAAGCAAACAATAGTCTGAGACCGTCACTCTAAACCTTTAAGAATTGGGCATATGATGGACAGATTATGTGGAAGACACGATTCTTAAGGTGACAGTCTAAATCATAAGATCCACAATCGAGGAAATAAAGTTGGGCGCTTTATTCATGTAAAGATTGTTATGTTGTCTAT
>CAMOHE010028208.1:0-17961 GCA_946598075.1 Artocarpus hirsutus | reverse complement strand
GACCAATTTCAAGCAAGCCAAAACAGCTCCGGTCGGTCTGTGTAGCATTGTTGGTTCTCTTGAGCAAACAAGAACTTCTACTATTCACCAAAAGAAAAAGGGAAAAAACCCACAAAAATCGTTTCTTATCTGCTGCTATCAAAGCTTGTGAAGTTGTGAACTTGGTTGTTTCTCTTCCATAACTATGCCCAGAAATGGTTTTTTTTTTTTTTCGGAGAAATATTATTCGTGCTTATTTGATGATACAAGTGGCATGATTTTAATTATGTTTTGTGTTTTTTTTTTTTTTTTTACATATTTAATTGCTGAGGAGGTGCATATTTTGATTTGAAGTTGAAATTTGTGGTATGAACAAACAGTTTGACAGAATAAAATATGAGACTAGCCTAGCAAAAGGAGTTGGTGGGAAAATATAGGAGGCAAGAAGTTGGATACAAGCAGAAAACAAGCAGAAAGGTTAGAAGTAAAGGTGCATAGAGTATATCATGAATAATCTTGTCTGGGCAGTTACATGGAGAGAGGCAGAGGCTATAATAACAAACTACAACATTACATGAGAGAAGAGGAGAGGATTTCTAAATTACTGTGCCAAAGCACTTGTGTTGTAGACAAGAAGGGCACCTCCTGCAAGAAGACCAGCTAGAGTGACAGCCCAGATGGAAAACCCACTTGTTCCTGCAGTTAATACTCATCCAATTTAAATTTTTCACGTTTCAAATGAATAATAAATGAGATTTTAAGCCATTTAAACATAGGTTCAAATCAAAAAGTTCCAATCTTTTTTTTTTTTTTTCCGAAAAGAATCCAAACTGGTTTTGTTACCCTATTATCTATCACAAAATTTGAATGGTTATATTTTTAAACTTTTGAGTGTTTTCAGTTTGAACTTATATTTCCAAACTGACATTTTTTGCAGCGAAAAAGAAAAAAAAAAGACGCTAACCAGGGGCATTTTTGCTTTACAGAATTAATCCCTCTCTCTCTCTCTCTCTCTCTCGCTAAATTTGAAAAGTACACCTGCATTTTCAATATTTACACATAGTTAGTATGTAGCAATACTTACCAATATCATTATGTTTTTAGAGAGAAATTTTTTTTTTCTTTTGTTTCTTATTTGATGTAGGAGAACCATTAAAATCAAGTCTAAAGATTAAGGGGGTGTTTGGAAGGTGGTAGGAACCAATGGTGAGAACCACTTTTACTGTAGCATGTGAGAGCTTTACACTGTAGCAATTTTTTTTATTGTTACCGTAGCATGTGAGAGCTTTGTACTGTTCATAACTAAGTTTGTGGTGGGAACCGCAGTTCCCATCACTTTGCCAAACACCTGGTAAAAACACCATAGTTTTTTGAGGCGTTACTAATGCCACAAATATTGGATTATTTTTTATCATCGGATAATTTATCCACTAAAAAATAGTAACCAAATATGAAACTAGATTTATTTATCCTAAAATATTAGTGTGAATCTAACGTGCTAAATACACCCTTATGTATTCACCAATCAACTAAATGCATGGTTATTTTGATTAGGCTTTGTAAGCTTTTTTTTTTAAAAAAAAAAAAATATGGAGGAAGGTTAAATAAGGTTGACACACTTTGATATGGGGAAAATTAGTTTAAATAAAAAAGAAATAATTATTCCTGTAGTACCTGTATCCATCGACGTTTGTACCGTATTTGTCTACAAATTGGTAGACTCCCTTTCCCTGATCAACCGTATGAGTTTCAAAGTTAGATGACATGGTTTATCCTTCCTAAATTATTTAATGGCATGCTATTAATTTAAGAAACTATTATCAAAAGTTGATTATCCCATAGAATGTTTAGAGCATGCGCTTTTTTTTTTTTTTTTAATAAACTTCAGTTTCACTTAAAAAGTCATTTGTCTATTGTAGTTTGAAAAGGGGATAATGTGTGAAAGAAAAAAAAGAATTGCTCTTAACACATTATTGGAGGAAAATATCATGCGAGCTCCATATAAATAGAGTAAATTTTCATGAAATGGACGCTAGAAATTTGTGTTTATACGGTGCTTATGCATTATCAAAGCTTTTCTTAAAATAAAAAAAAGTCTTTAAAATAATCAACTTTTCTATGTAAAAGAGTCTTGTAAGAAAAATATTTTTTTATTTAGCAAAAAAAAAAAGAAATATTTTTTTGATCAAATAATTATCCTAAGTTGACATTTGCTATTTAAGGGAAAGCGATCAAAGTAGTCCCTAAATTTAAAAGAGTGAATAATGGTTTATAGTCTGAATCGAGCTCATTAAAAAAAAAAAAAGAAGAAGAAAAACCACACCAATCAATTTGTTAGACGTGTATGTCTTAAGTAGTAAAAATGTAATATGTTTTTAGAGATATTTTTATCAATAAAGAATTCATTCATTATTTATATACCAAAACTTGTCATTTTTATGTTCATATTTGTTGATTGTACGTTAAGCAAACAATAGTTTGAGACTGTCGGCCTAAACGTTCAAGAATTAGGCATATGATAGATAGATTATATCTAAGACACGATTCTTAAGGTGACGGTATAAATCATAAGATCCGCGATCAAGGGAATAAAGTTGGGCGCTTTATTCATGTAAGATTGCTATGTTGTCTACATCCCTATTGGCAGATGGTTTGTCTTGGCCATCGGAGGTGGACTTCATGAATAGAAACATTGGCACGTTGTCATAGGTAACGATGTGTTGGATTGGGAGATAACGTGAATTGATTTGGATTAATAATTCTATCTAGGCAAATCGATTCACTTTAGACAATCATTTATATTGTATTTTAATCTTGAGATGAATAATGGGTCCGTTGTCTTGACTTATACCTTTTGATGTACCAAAAGGTGATACCTATATTTTAATAGTAGTATGCATATCGGTACGTTGGAGGCATGACTCTTGATAGCGTGACTTGTTATTCATAAATATGGAATCCATAGCTGCTCTTTAGGAGTAGTGATATCCTCTTATATACGTTATCCTGTAATTGAAAAACTAGAGTGCTCAACCATTTGGATGTATAGGTGTAACCGAATGGTATAACGTCTTTAGATGGTGAGTTTTTCGATAGTGAGATAATAAAACGTAAGATAAAAATAATTAGGAAGGTAAGACAAAACTTATCCTTAAGCCGATTATGGATAATCTTATGGGGACACGATACACTATGATGTGTCATGGAGACTTAATCCTAAAAGATACGATACACGATGTAAATCGATTCACTTTAGACAATCATTTATATTGTATCTTAATCCTGAGATGAATAGTGGGCCCATTGTTTAGACTTGTGCCTTTTGATGTACCAAAGAGTGACACTTACATTTTAATAGTGATACGCATGTTGTTACGTTGGAGCATGACTCTTGATAGCGTAGACCTATTATTCATAGATATGGAATCCATAGCTCCTCTTTAGGAGTAGTAATATCCTCTTATATGTGTTATCCTGTAATTGAAAAACTAGAGCGCTCAAACATTAAGATACATAGGTGTAACCGAATGGTATACCATCTTTAAATGATAAGTTTTTCGATGGTAAGAAAATGAAACGTAAGATAACAAAAGTCAGGAAGGTAAGACAGAACTTGTCCTTAAGCCAATTATGGATAATTTAATGGGGATGCGATACATTAGGATATGTTATGGAGACTTAACTATACAGGCTTCGTAATTCTATATAATTTGAGAATGCAGATCCAAGCTTTTAGTGGAGTAGCGTTAGAGTTGATAATTTTGAAATATATATATAAATGGGATATTGAGTTTTATAATTATTGGAAGCTTAAACTATATAGGTCCATCAAGTCCCTTTTGTTAGTTCATAAAAATCCTATAACGATACAGCGTGCTTTGCCAATAATTGGTGAGTTATGTCAAATTTATCAAATTGGTTGAAATTCGATAAAATCAGATAATTCATGTCTGTTTATCGGTTGAATTAATTTTGTAATAAAATTAATTCAAGATAAACTTATTAAATTATCGGGAACGGATAATTCATGTCTGTTTGTTGGTTGGATTAATTTTGAATTAATTCAAGATAAACTTGTTGAATTATCAGGAATTCATTTATTTTCCTAGACATTATCTAGATAAAGTTGTTTTAATTAGATAACTTCTCTATTGGGTTACTTGAATTAAAACTGAGAGTTTATCCTATAGAATGTCGGGTGGAGATAAAAGATTCGTTGGGATTTATATCGTAGGTTTGGCATGTCGATTTTCAAATTCAGCCTGCCGATGGGGTAAGTTCGGTATGCTGGTTAGACAGATTGGCATGCTAACCGTGCGATAAAAAGATCACATGTTTTCACGCAGATTTCAATAGATATTGATCCAAATTTGATTCTGATTCAAAATTTTGAGGCCTTATCTGATAAGGATTGACTCTTGGGCCCAACCTCTATAAAAGGGGAGTGAGTTTCATTATTATTTAGATCAATTGAGAGATTAAGAGTGAAACTCTGCTGGTGAGATTCTGAAACTCCTTGAGAGCTCTTGTTCACAAATCATGAACACTAGCTTTGGGTTCTCTTAATTGGTTGGAAAGAGAGTCGCCTGGTCGAAGAGCTGTAGGTGTGAGACCACACTCACTCCGATCGTGGATAGAGAATAGAAAAGAAGGCCAGTTGGTTGAGGCTCTTTTGGAACATTATTTCTCTTCATGAATTGCTGGAGTTCTTCGGCATATAAAGGTTAGTAAGATCTAGCTAATTTATGCATATAGCGTGTCAAACTTATATTTTAGAAAATACTCTAATATAAAAAATTTTTAAAATTTTGCTGCGTATTATTTTTCTAACAATTGGTATCAGAGCCATGTTTTTTTTCATAAATTTGCAAGTTTGTGATAATACTGTATGTATAAATTATATGATCTTTATCTCTCATATGCTTAAATTTAATTTTTAGGGAGTTGGCACTCTAGGGTTTTTGTATATTATATGTTGTCATGGATTATATGGTGAATGTTTATTAATTAATTATAGTTAATTAAATTATTAATTAATTAATTAATCTATACCAGTTATGGTTCCTTAGAGGTTAGAATGTGTATCTAGGTTTTTCATGCAATTAAATGGCGGACTATTATCTCCATCTAGACATTATTATTTAATTTTAAATTTTTAAGAATTTTGATATTAAATAATCATTCGAAGAAGACGGATCTAAATGGTGGATGATGGCGTTCCCAGGTATTTTCTGAGTCTCTAACTTTATGTTTTTAAATTATTGAAAATAAAATTGATAAATTGCATTAGAAACTATATTTTCTAAAAATGGTGGTTTTTGCTTGGTTGGCATGCCAAGCCCTTCAGTTCGACAGGCTGATGGTCGCAGATTGGCAGGCCTAACGTGAGGTTTGGCAGGCCATCAGTGGGTCAGAAATTTGGTGGCTCTAGCGGCAGGCCGATCTGTGAAGATCGGCAGGCCGGAGGTCATGATCGGTAGGCCAATTACCCAGATTGACTTGTCAGAAGAGAGCTAAAAATTTTTCAAAAAAGGTGCGGTTTTCGATGTAGTTTTAGTTTTATTTTTGAGATAATTCTGAGAAATATTAAATTTGGATATGATTGGAAATATGGAGCATTTGATTCACATGGGATTGAATACTTCAAGATGAGCATTACATGAAGAAGGATACAGCTTAAGGATTTAAGGATGAAGAATCGATAATATGTTCAATTATTCTCTTGTAATCGTTATTTTCTATTCTCTAGGGTGGAACTATAATATTATGGTTATTTATTATTATTTTGCTTGTAACGTTACTTAATTGCTTTGCTTGTCTGCATTATAATATGATTTGCCATGTAGATGGATAACATGCCATATAGAATTGGGAGTGCCGCTCAATTAAAAATTGTTCATGCATGTTTTGAAAATAAAACCCTGATTTCAAAAGATTGAGTGGGAGAAGGTTTTCAAAGAGAGGATTAAGGCCTCTATTGTTAGTCCATAGGAAGAACATGTCATATAACAGGTTAGATCTCCAAGAGGATAAGGTATTTTAGCATGATTTATGGTTGCACACCCCTAGGTGGTGATTATAAATCATGGATAAAGTATTGAAATGATAGTTATACACTCATGTTAATTTTATTATTAACCTTCCCTAGGAGCTCTATTAATAAAATTAATGGCCAAAGAAACTATTATTAATATATGCTTGATCATATGGGTCCTGGATGGCATATATTAATTAGGAGGGGATTCGTGTTCTTGATTGAATTTGGCATGACTCCCCTAGGAACTTGTTGAATTCTGAGTTGGGAATTATAGTTGTAAGGTTGTGATACTTTTAAGGTTTTGACACATAAATACATTTGTATGTTTTTTATATGATTGTGTTATCTTACTAAATTATAATCTTACTAAATTATAATGCTATGTTTGCTTATGTTTGGTATATGATTCTTTATTGTAAAATAAAAATGTCTAAAAACACTTTATCTTCGATACTTGACAAAAACCAATTAACTGGAGAGAATTCTAATGATTAGAAACAGAACCTGGATATCATCTTCTCCTTTGAGAAACTAAAATTTGTGCTAACAACTCCTTGTCCTCCCGAGCCTACGGGAGATTCCACTAACAATCAATTCCAAGCATATGATCATTGAAAAGATGCAAATGATTAGGCCCACTGCTATGTTATGGCCAGCATGAACAACATGCTGTAGGCTTAACATGAGGATTATGAGACTGCTAAGCATATCTTGGATAATCTGAAAGACATGTTTAGAGGCTAGGCCTTAACTAAGCGGTAAGGGACGCTTTAGAAACTCTTGAACTATAAGCAGAGATCGGGGACATCTGTAAAGGAGCGCATGATGTTGGTCATGGGTTACCTCGCTAAGGCACAAACTAATGGAGCCGACATCGATGTTGAAACCCAGATGACTATGGTCTTTGAGACTCTGTCAAAGGAATTTATTCTATTTAGAGCTACATTTAATTTGAGCAATAGGCAGGATACGACCTTAATAGAATTAATGAAATAGTTACAAGAGTTCAAACTGCTGGTTAAGGAGTCTCCTGCTAGTGGAGAGGCCAATTTGGCGGCTGCTTCTAGTTTCAATCCCAATCATGGGAATGGAAAGAAACAACAGGCCAAGAATGAGAAGTCTTCTATACCTACTAACAACAAGAGCAAGAATAAGAAAAAGAAGAACCTGAAGAAGCTAAGGTGCTTCTTCTGCGAGAAGGTTGGACACATCAAGAAGCATTGCAAGGACTTCCTTTCCAAAGGAGGTAGGTGTGATCTTCTGTATTTAAAAACTTGTTTAGTTGAGGAATCTAGTGACATTTGGGTCATAAATTTTGGTGCAACTAATCATGTTTGTGTTTCTCTGTAGGGGTTCAAAGAAACGAGAAGTCTGCCTCATAAAGACTTCATGCTTCGGATGGGCTATGGATCCTTGGTCTTAGCGAAAGCAGTGGGAGACGTCCATTTTTATTTTGATAATTATAAAAATTTAATTTTGCAATATTCTTTTTATGTTCCTAAATTTAAGAGGAATTTAATTTCTATAGCCTGTTTATTTAAGACTCCTATTTAATTTCTTTTAATAATAAAGTGTTGATTCGTAAAAACAAATCTTTTATCTATTCTAGATGGATGCAAAATAATCTATATTTTATCAAACCTAAGATGGACTTACTACTTAATGTTGAGATGAATGATAACAACTCTAAAAAACTTAAAACTTCTCACTCAAATAAGACTTATCTTTGACATTTGTACCTTGGTCATATTAACCTGAATAGGATTCAAAGGTTAATAAGGGATGGACCTTTAAGTCATTTAAAGGTGGAATCTATACCTCAATGTGAATCTTGTTTGGAGCATAAAATGATCAAAATACCATTCGAGTCTAAGGGCAATAAGGTTGAAAGGGTTCTAGAACTTATGCATAGTGATGTTTGCGGACCGATAAACATCCGAGCACGAGGAGGGTATGAGTACTTCGTCACTTTTATTGATGATTCTCAAGGTATGGGTATGTGTACTTGACGTACCACAAAAGCGAAACTTATGACAAGTTTAGGGAGTTTTTGGCTGAAGGGGAAAAACAATTGAATAGACCCATAAAGGCACTTCGATCCGATCGAGGTGAAAAATACCTTTCGATGAGTTTCTGGGACATTTATTAGAGAATAGGATCTTATCCTATTTGATTGCACTGGGCACTCCATAGCAGAAAGGCATAACAGAAAGAAGAAATAGGACTTTATTGGATACGGTCAGGTCCATGATTAGTTATTCATCATTGCCTTTATCCTTTTGGCGATATACACTACAAACCGTATGTTATCTTTTGAATAATGTGCCTTTAAAATCGGTCCCTAAAACTCATCATGAGTTATGGACGGGCAAGAAGACATCCTTAAACCATATTCGCATATAGGGATGTCCAACTTATATCCTGTTTAAGGATGCAAATAAGTTGGAAGCATGTTTGGAAGTTTGCATGTTTGTAGGATATCCAAAAGGTACTAAAGAGGGTTATTTCTATAACTCAAAGGAAAATAAAGTCATGGTTTCAACTAATGCAACTTTCCTTGAGGAGAGTTACATGGATAACTTTAAGCCTCGAAGCAAAGCAGTGCTTAAGCAGTTAAAGAGTGATCTAATCACTTCAGAGGTTTCGAATGAAACCATTTCGATTAGTGTAGAAAAACCAAACAAACCTAAACAACAACCTAAGGGGCTTCGACGTAGTGGGAGGATCGGGCGTCAACTCGAAAGGTATATGTTCAATAGTGAGGCCTTCTTGGTTGAACCGGATGAATATGACAGGGATACTTATACTTACATAGAGGCTATGGAGGATGTTGATTCGAAACTTTGGACAGAGGCCATGAACACAGAGATGAAGTTTATGGAGACTAATCGGGTTTAGGAGCTTGTGGATCTTCCCAAAGGGATAAAACCCATAGGGTGTCAGTGGATCTACAAGAGGAAAAGAGGAGTGGATGGAAAGGTCGAAACCTTTAAGGCTAGATGGTAGCTAAGGGTTATATGCAAAAGGAAGGAATCAATTACGAGGAAATCTTTTTGCCTATAGCCATGCTTAAGTCCATTCGGATTCTCTTATCTATAGCTGTCACTCTCAACTACAAGATTTGACAGATGGATGTTAATACGACTTTTCTAAATGGCTATCTTGATGAGTCCATTTATATGAAACAACTATACGGGTTCAAGGTCAAGGGTCAAGAAGGTAAGGTTTATAAGCTGCTAAAGTCAATTTATGGACTTAAGCAGGTTTCCTATTCTTGGAACATAAGATTTGATCAAGTGATCAACACTTATGGGTTCTCATCAAATGTGGATGAGCCATGTGTTTACAAACACATTAAGGATGGGAAGGTAGTTTTTCTTTTGCTTTATGTAGATGATATTTTGCTAATTGGAAATGATGTTGGGGTATTGTCATCGGTTAAATTATGGTTGACCAAGCAGTTTGACATGAAGGACTTGGGTGAGGCTAATTTTGTTCTTGGTATCCAGATCTTTTGGGAGAGGAAGAACAAAATGATAGCTTTATCCTAGGCTAGCTACATAGATAAGATTCTCAGGAGGTTTGTAATGTAGGAATCTAAGAAAAGTGGGCAACCATTTAGGTATGGAATTACTCTTTCTAAGAAAGACTCTCTAAAGTCGGATGAAGAAAAAGAATACATAAAGAAAATGCCTTATGCTTCGGTAGTGGATAGTTTCATGTATGCCATACTTTGCACACGACCGGATATTTATTATGTAGTCTGGATTGTAAGTCGATTTCAGGTGGATCCAGGACCAAACCACTGGGTTGCGGTAGAGCATATTTTTAAGTACCTGAGAAGGACTCGAGGGTATATGTTTGTGTATGTGGGTGAGGACTTAACTCCTCTAGGATATACTGACTTAGATTTTCAATCCTATTTGGATTCTAGGAGATCGACTTTGGGTTTTGTGTTTACTCTGGGCGGCGGTGCCATTAGTTGGAGAAGTGTAAAGTAAGACTACACTTCAGATTCAACGATGGAGGCCGAGTATGTGGCAGCTAGTGATGCTTTGAAAGAAGTAGTGTGGCTCCGCAAGTTCCTTGGGGATCTTGAAGTAGTTCCTAGTATGGATAAGGAGGTACCACTATACTGTGATAATAGTGCGGTGGTAGCTAATGCTAAGGGACCAAGATTTCATAAGAAGAGTAAACATATTGATCGAAAGTATCATGTGATAAACGATTTCGTCAAGGGCGCGCATGTCACGGTGTGCAAAATTACGTCAAAGGATAACTTAGTTGATCCATTTATGAAGACACTTACTGGGAGAATCTTCAAGAGACATGTGAAAGTTATGGGATGTGAGATTTGTCATATTTACTCATTTAGTTCAAGTGGGAGGTTGTTAGACGTATATGCCCTAAGGAGTAAAACTGTAATATATTTTTGGAGATATTTTTATCAGTAAAGAATTCATTTATTATTTATATACCAAAACTTGTCCTCTTTACATTCATATTTGTTAAATGTATGTTAAGCAAACAATAGTTTGAGACTGTCGGTCTAAACCTTCAAGAATTGGGCATACAATGGATAGATTATGCGAAAGACATGATTCTTAAGGTGACGGTCTAAATTATAAGATCCGCAATCGAGGGAATAAAGTTGGTGCTTTGTTTATGTAAAGATTGTTATGTTATCTATATCTCTATCAAGAGATGGTTTGTCTTGGCCATCGGGGGTGGACTCCGTGAATAGAAACATTGGCACATTGTTATAGGTGACGATGTGTTGGATTGGGGCATAAAGTGAATTGATTTGGATTAATAATTCTGTCTAGGCAAATCGATTCACTTTAGACAATTATTTGTATTTTATCTTAATCTTGAGATGCATAGTGGGCCCGTTATCTTAACTTGTGTCTTTTGGTGTACCAAAAGGTGACACCTATATTTTAATAGTGGTAACCATGCTAGTACGTTAGAAGCATCACTTGTGATAGCATAGACCTATTATTTATAGATATGGTATCCATAGCTCCTCTTTAGGAGTAGTGATATCCTCTTATATGCGTTATCTTGTAATTGAAAAATTAAGCGCTCAATGATTTGGATACATAGGTGTAACCGAATGGTATACCGTCTTTAGATGGTAAGTTTTTTTATGGTGAGATAATAGAACATAAGATAAAAATAATCAGGAAGGTAAGATAGAACTTGTCCTCAAGCCAATTATGGATAATCTTATGGGGATACGATACATTATGATATGTTATAGAGACTTAGCTATACAAGCTTCGTAATTCTATATAGTTCAAGAGTGTAGCTCCAAGCTTGTAGTGGAGTAGCGTTGGAGTTGATAATTATGAAATATATATATATGGGATATTAGGTTTTATAATTATCGGGAGCTTAAACTATATGGGTCCATTAGGTCCCCTTTGCTAGCTCACAAAAATCCTATAACGACACGATGTGCTTTTTCAATAATTGGTGACTTATGTCAGATTTATTAGATTAGTTGAAATTTGGTAAAATCGGATAATTCATATTTGTTTATCGGTTGAATTAATTTTGTGATAAAATTAATTCAAGATCAACTTGTTGAATTATCGGGAACGGATAATTCATGTCTATTTATTGGTTGGATTAATTTTGAATTAATTGAAAATAAACTTGTTGAATTATCAGGAATTCATTTATTTTCCTAGAGATTATCTAGATAAAGTTGTTTTAATTAGATAACTTCTCATTTGGGTTATTTGAATTAAAACTGAGACTTTATCCTATAGAATCTCGGGTGAAGAATAAACGATATGCTGAAATTTTTATCATAGGTTTGGCTTGTCAGTCCTTAAATTTAGCCTATTGATAGGGTAAGTTCGGCATGTCGGTTAGACAGATTGGCATACCGACCGCGTAATTAAAAGATCACATGTTTCACGTGGATTTCATCAGATATTGATCCGAATTTGATTTTGATTTGAATTTTGGAGGCCTTATCTAATAAGAACTGACTCTTGGGCCCAACCTCTATAAAAGGGGAGTGAGTCTGATTATTATTTACATCAATTGAGAGATTAAGAGTGAAACTCTACGAGTGAGATTCTGAAACTTCTTAAGAGCTCTTGTTCACAAATCACAAATACTAGCTTTGGGTTCTCTTAATTGGTTGGAAGGAGAGTCGTATATTGGAAGAGCTGTACGTGTAAGCCCACACTTACTCCGATCATGGATAGAGAATAGCAAAGAAGACCAGTTGGTTGAGGCTCTTTTGGAACGTTACTTTTCTTCACGAAATGTGGGAGTTCTTCAGCATATAAAGGTTAGTAAGATCTGGTTAATTTATGCATATATCATGTCAAACTTATGTTTTGAAAAATACTCTGATATAAAAAAATTTTAAAATTCCATCGCGTACTATTTTTCCAACACTATTTACCTTAGCTTTCTTACCAGAGGCATCAACTCCATTCCTCAAGTCCATGCCACCATTGATTCATGCAAATTTAATTAATTATCATTATACAATATACATGGTAGAAAAATTCATTTGTATGACTTAAATCTATCCAATCACATACTAATTTTGTTAGCATTTTTCTTTTTGTAATGTTTGATTTATTTCTATATATATACAATTACAGAAATAAATGGAAGTTCATAGTTTTATAAGTTCGATATACCATCCTTGATACTACTAACAACCGGAACTAAATATGGAAAGTAAAAAGCTGTTACAGTGTAAATGTCTCAACAGCAATAGTGTTTGGGAAAAAAAAGAACAATACATATAGGAATTTCATAGTCTTACGATGATAGAAAAATCTTCAAATATCATGAGAATTTCTTCATAGGAAACGATTTTTTTTAAATTACATACTACATCTAAAATTGATAGTTCTAAACATATTATTTAGAAAATATCACAAAAAAAATGTAAAACAAACAAAATAACTCATCATATTAGAACGTTCAAAAGAAAAGAAGAAAAAAAATGCAAATTAAGAGTAATTATTCAAAGTACCATATGGTTTGTCAATCTTAATCTTCTTGCCACCATTGACCACAACTCTAAAAGAAGAAGAAGAAGAAGAAGAAGCCCTAGAAACACAAGGAAGCCCTCTCATTGAAGATCTCTCGATGCTAAAAGGAGCTAGTTTTAAGCTCATTGAAGCCATAACTGACGCTGCCATATTAGTGACTTGATATTCTTTAGCTACTTTTGAGCTATAACTTCTTCTTCTTGGGGCTTTCTGATCTATAACTCGCAATTCCATGATAAGAATCATGCCAACATCACACAAGCAGCTTGTGTGGTTACACGTCGCATCCTTGTGTGGAGGATATTTGGATATGAATGTTAAAACGTTATCAGAACTTGAGCTCTTTTGCACCAGAGAACCCCCCTTTCTCTCTCTTCAATCCCTGATGATTTTTCTCTCATGATTGTTAGAATTAATCTAATATATAGGCTAATATATTAAATAAATATGTATTAAAGGTTATTAGATAAGGTTAGCCCAATAAAAGTGATCAATTTAGGTATTGGGATTTTAATGCATCATTAAGGGTCCGTTTGGTAAATAGATTCGAATTAGTAATTTGATATAAGTTATATGATTTGAATTAAGATTTGAGTTAGTGATTTGAATTGTTATTCAAATTGACGTTTGGATATGCATTTAAGTTTTAATTTGAGTATGAAATAAAATTAGAATTTATGTTTGGAGAGGTAGAGAAAATAGTTTTTGATTTATTAATAAATCTAATACAATTTTAATGTTAATGATCTTAAAAAATATGTAATATAGTTCTTAATTTATTCCTCTATTCATTAGGAACACAATAAAAAAATCATCTTATTTGGATATTAAATGAAGAAGTTATGAATTTTTTCTTCAAATATAGGAGAGAGAATTTTAATTTTTACTGTAGCAAAGATATTCGAGTATCAAAAGTTTAGCGTGAGTCAGAACTCTAAAACCTTAGATTCTTAATACTTAAAGGATTCAGATTTTGAGGGAAACAAACAAATATCTAAAGGATTCTTGATGCTTGAATTTAAATTTGAGTCTATTGGGTCCAAAGAATACTTTAACCAAACGCACTCTAAGTGTAGGCCTTCTATATGTAAAGATCAAAATATAATTACTTATTTTATGATCAGCTAAATTGATGATTAAGGATAACTATTAGGGTTAGTACTTCTATAAAAAGGTTATGGTCCTCAAGTTAGCATGTACATTATTTTTCTATCATCCATCTACGGAGAGATTATATATGCATACTTTGAAGGAGGACTTATATACTAGACTTGAAAGATTCTCAACCAATAGACTCAGGAATCACATTCTATCATGGATTAATGTTAGCTTCCACATCTTATTAATTCTCTCAATGATTTAACATGAATGATCCTAGTTGATGATGTTTTTATCACAGTATTTTGTTCTAACAAGTGGTATTTAGAGCATTTTTATGTTAAATCATTAGGAATCAATAATTTTCTAGATGTAATTTTTATAGGAAAATTCTCAAATTTAACAATATATGGTTCTTTAAAATTGTTAAATTTGAGAGCAATTGTTTGGAGACATTTTGGATTAATTTATTTAGGAATTTTTTGGGTTATTTATTTTTATTTTTTTTATTTTTTAATTCTTTTAACACAAAATAAATTAGAGGTGGTGGCTGGCGGCACACTAACCGCCGCCGGCATAGACTCTAAAAAGATAGAGGTTGTCGTAGAGTAGGGAGAGCTACAGCCTTTGGCCGTTGCATAAGGAAGGAAAAAAAATGGTTATAGGTATTTTGGCCGATAGTTAGCCTTGCCACTGTCGGTGTCGGTCATTTCTGGGCACAGTCGTTAGGCCATGCCGGCCAGAGAAGCATGCCACGGCACTTGTAGGAGGCAGCTAACGGCCGCCTCATTCTCCCTAGGGCGAAAGACCCTTAAGGTTTTGAACAGGTTCTAGGCTTTGACCCAGACCTGAAGGAATATTATACAGGCCCAATTGGGCCCGTGACCAAAAAAGAACCTAAGGGTTAAACCCCTAGGTGACCAGCAATTAAAAAAAAACTAAGTTTTTCTTTACAAGTTTTAGGCTCTAACCTAGAACTAAGGTTTATAACATACATGTGCCCAATTGGGCCTGCGACCAGAAAAGTCACCAGGGGTTAAACCCTTGGGTGACCTATAGCAAAAAATAAATAAATAAATAAAAATAAAAATAAAAATAAAGGATGATATGGGGCTTGGGCCTTTGAAAAAAAAAATAGAAGGGTTGGTTTTAGGATCCGGGTTGGGTCCACTCGACCCATTCAAGTTGATTGGTTGACTTTAACGGTTGACTTTGATTAGGTTGACTTTTGACCAAAATTTTTATCTTTTTAATTTTTTTAATTTTTTACTTTAATTTTGGTCATTTTTAGTGCAATTTTAAATTCAAATATTAGTATTATATATACATATATATATATTGAGATGAATTAATTTGAAGCAACATGTTACCAAAATAGCCTCTATTGTGGAAATTAATTTGTTTTAGAGTATAAGTGATTGTGTCCATGTAACTTATGTGAATATTAACTGGCCTAAAGAAAGGCCAATACTTGATAGAATTGCATGTACACCTGTGGTAATAAACACGTAATGATTATTCGGTTTTACATGTGAACAATAAATCAGCCTAAAGGAGGATTTATTGTTTCGCATGTTCTTATTGTTAGTGTTTAATTACTGCACAAAAATATCGTTTATAAGTTAATATTTCTATCCAAAGACTAAAGATTAATGGAGTACCCGGTATCTTGAGATGAAGTTAAAGTGATCAATTTGAGTTTTGGGTTGTTAATGCATTATTAAGTGTGAGCCTCCTATATGTAGAGGTCAAAATACACTTACTAATTTTATGATGAGCTAAATTGGTAATTAAGGAAACTGTTAGTGTTAGGGTTCTAGGGTTTTAGGCTGTTAGGGTTTTAGGCCTACCTAAATTGGTGATTTTATGATGTTCTTATTGTCAGTGTTAGGGTTAGCATTTAAAGTGAACAATTTGGGTTTTAGGCTTTTAATGCATCATTAAATGTAGGCCTCCTATGTGTAGAGATTATTATATAATTATTCATTTTATGATGGGCTAAATTAGTAATTAAGGATAACTGTTAGGGTTAGCAGTTATATATAGGTATTGTGGCCCCCAAATTAATACATACATTATTTTTCTATCACCTATCTAAAAAAAGATTATAGAGGCATACTTTGAACGAAGACTTAAGTACTAGACTTGGAAGATCCTCACCCTACAGATTCAAGAATCATATTTTATCTCGGGATTCATGTTAGCTTTTGCATCTCATTAATTCTCTCGGTGATTTGACAAGAATGATTTTTAAAACTGTTGTATGCCAATGAACTGGGTAGAGGCACAATCAAATGACCCAAAATTCTCTTTCCACTCAGCCACAAGCCCCTCTAGACTCCTACACCCGAACAAGACCCAGTACCTCGGTGTTGCTGACAATGAAGACTGGAGCACCGTGATCAAATAACAACTCCTTCCCATCTTCACTCACTTCTCTGCTTGGCAAAATAATAACAACAATAACATTAATGTATATTGTAATAGAAGTGGGTGTAATATAAAAGTTATAATGTTGTATAAAATGAAAGTTATATAAAGAGAGCCGTATGTGTTTTTTTATTCATTTAGATATATAGTTATTTTGTTTTCTAAAAAAAAAAAAGTTATTTTGTGTGCTATAAAAGCTATATAAGTATAACTATAAAAGAAGAGCAGTAGCATATATATTATATTATATGTGTTTTATGCAATTGAATTAAGTGTGTAATGATATGTTTATGAATTGCATTCAATTTTATGAATTTTTTATTTTATATTTGATGCCTTGAACCGTTTCGAGGCATAATTAGACAAAACAGCTCAGTTTCTGTTTTTGCCTTTTAAAACGTTACTTTTTAATTAATCTTGTGCTTCGTCATCACTTTATCATTAGTTTTGGGGTTTGTGTTTCTTGTAATTTACAAAAACTTTCAGGCCGTTTGGTATTGTTTTTAAAATAGGTAAAAATATTTTTGTTTTAAAAAAATGAGAATTTTTTTAGAATTGTGCTAATAGTGTTTTTAAAGTTTTTCCATTTTCACCCATCTAACTTTGAAAGGCATTTTTTTTTTAACAAAAATTGTTTAGTTCTTGTTTGATTTAAAATTAGATGTAATATTTTGGAGTTAATATAAATGTCCTTCGCTCTAAACGAATTAATTGGGCGCCAAAATTTTATATATTTTGTTTTTAGAATTGCCACTCAAATCAAGAAAAGAGAGGAAACTAGAGAATGCATGCTAATTCAATTAATTTCATTTATGGTTTAAAGAAACTAGTAATTTTTTTCTTATAACATTCGTAAACAACTATTATTTTGTAAAAAAAACAACACCTTTCAAAATTCATGGATGATTATAAAAAAATTATAATTGAAGGGATAAAGTTAATATGCTTTAAAGTTTAAACTATGTTGACACAAATAACATAATCGGGGAGGAATTCATAAATTTGTCCAAAGTACTATTGCAATTTTCCACTCATCTTTGTTTCATTGCGGTTTGCAATTTTTTTTTTGGCCCTTTTCCCAAATTATTCCCTTTGTGGCATTGGAACATTCCCAACACAAAATTGACCATAAACGAAGGCCATAAAACAACGAACAAGTCAAATTCGGGAAAGACAAAGAAGAAAGAGCTTCATCAATGGCAGACGATAAGCCACTTAGGAAAATATCGGAGGCATTCAAGGATCTCGCCACCGCCGTGAATGCCGAAACAGCTGACATCGAGGTTGCATCATTCTCTCGCGCGTGCTCTCTCGTCTCCCCGCTCTTTGGGTGCTTGGGCATCGCTTTCAAGTTTGCCGAAATGGACTACGTCTCCAAGGTACTTC